>JAKZJZ010001706.1:0-25003 GCA_022702705.1 Papilionanthe hookeriana x Papilionanthe teres | reverse complement strand
GGCAGAAGAGGAATCGGACGCAGCCTATTCTTCTTCTTGCTAACAGCCTATTAGGGATTCAAGTCTAGTAAGATAAGAGGCAGGAGAAGTCGAAAGATGGGTTCTACCTCTACCAAGGACAGGTAATGGCAATGAAACTCGCGCTTGCTATTTCTTCTCAACTTCTTATTAGTAAAGTGAACTTAGTAGCGAACAGATTGTTCTCTTCCTATGAATGTGCTGAGGAAGAAGAAGTAGCGATATGCCGAAAATCGAGAATAATATCATATATGAACATATCATTTATCTTTCTCGATAGCCAGCATGGCGTAGTTTATTACCTTTACTCTACTATGGAATGTCAGAGTCTTCCCTAGAAGACAGAAGCAATCGGTTTCTGACCTCTAGCTCATCTAAGATGCGGGATTACCAGTCTTGTCTCTTTCCTGTGTTATTTGCCCTATCTCTCTCTTCACTCTCGTCCGCTAGCTCTCTTTCTTTGATCTGATCATGCTGTACTATGTAGCCATGTAGGCAGCTTATAGCCTTCTTTCCTTGCTGCATTCATTCACTCCGGAAGTGACTACGCTTCGCGCCTTCCTTGTGTTCAGGAAGACATTGATAAGAATCTTTCTTATACCCGGAATTCGTAGATGCTTAAGGGCCTAAAAAAGAGTCTTCCTTGCCGTTACGTTCCTTATTTCATTTTTCAAAAAAAGAAAGGCACGTAGTGAAGAAAGAGGAAAATTCAAGATATCTAAGAAAGACGCTAGGCCCCAATCTTAGTCAGCCATTTTTTCGATTTCCCGCATCGGATAATTACAAAAGACTCTATTACGTGATTCAATCCCTACTTGAAAAGCTTTTCTCAAGAGTTCATCATTTATTAGAATATCCTCATATAAGAAAGCACTACTTCTTTGAGCGCTGCTGGTACTCGTCAGTCAGTATTATGCAACGTCTTCTTTCTGCTTTTCTTTTCTGAGCTCCGCTCCTGCATCTATTCCATTCTTCTTTATTGACTCAAAGTAGTAATGAAATTTGCAATCGAGTTCTGATCAGCTCATTCTACCGTGAAATCGAATTCGAATTGATGTGGCACCTATCAAAAGTGGGATTGGGTTGGGGTTCAGTCTTCTTTCTTCTCTTCTTCAGTTTTTGGTCTTGAGAGGCTACGTAAGCTTTTGGCTAAGCTGCTCGCCCTTATACGATACGAGCCACGACTTGGCTTCGATATCGCTGCCTCCTATATAGATAGTGGTCGGCGTCGGCAGCATACAAACGAGAAGATTGGTGGATAAGATCTTGGATTCCTTTCTATCTCGTGCCCTTCTGGGCGGTACAAAGAAATTCGGAATGAGCGCACCGACGAACAACATAGCCAATTCATTCGTTTGTCAATTCTTGGTGTAAGTACTTGAGGACCGGTGACGGAACAAATCGTCGATCTCAAACTCAAACCGAACTACCCTTTTTTTAGCCCGCCCACTTACCCTTTCTTCGCGTCATGATCAGCCGCCCCAGCTGGGAAAAATGAACAACTCGACTGAAAACTAACATACACCGAATCATACATAGTAAACCGCTATTGGCGGCTAGACTTCGAGCTGAAAGACGAATGAGATCAAAAAAAGAAACATCATTAGGGCAAACGATGCAATAGCCTTGATACGATACGCGGTTGCCCCCGGACATAAAAAAACAAAGAAAATTCGAAAAAGAAAACATTTTCACTAGCTAGATTGAGATTCACCCATAAAGTCAAGTTCTCTAATTGAAAGCCTGCTCCCAATACCAACTCTGAAAACCATGCTGTAACAGGTCAGAGTAGACAGAAGCTAGGTCAGAGGTTTATAGCACCTATTCTTCCCCAAGAACCATCCGGTCAAACTCTTGGAGAGACCAGCTACATGGCAAGTCCGCTCCTATTTCCTCTATCCGATCCTGAATGAAACGACAAAGATGAGTAAAGTCCTCACTGAGATCTGAAGAAGCCAGCTCATTTCGCGGACCCCAGTGGACACCTCAGAAGCGGCACTATTGGAGACCCCGGGGCCCCTATAGAAAAACTTCTTGAAGATGGAGAAGATTCCGAAACGGAAATCTCAATCCAATCGCCGGGTGAATAACGAGCGAGACGAGTTGGATCAAACTGCGACCCATACTGAAAAATCGTGAGTTTCCGTTCCATAATGAAAAAAAGAAAAAAAAAGAAATTGATTTTTTTTCAAGTACACCCAATATATATTCGAACTCCTTTTACTTGCAGGAGTACATCTTGGATCTGTCAATTATGTTATGGCCGGAGTCCTACTCATGGTGACCTGGTCGAGTTGGGAGAAGCCGTAGGCATTATTGCGGGTCAATCAATTGGGGAACCGGGGACTCAACTAACATTAAGAACTTTTCATACTGGCGGAGTATTCACGGGTGGTACTGCTGAACATGTACGAGCTCCCTCTAATGGAAAAATAAAATTTGATGAGGCTTTGGTTCATCCCACACGTACCCGTCATGGGCATCCTGCTTTTCTATGTTTTATAGACTTGTATGTAACTATTGAAAGTCGAAATCTTAGACATAATGTAAATATTCCAACAAAAAGTTTGATTTTAGTTCAAAATGATCAATATGTAGAATCAGAACAAGTGATTGCCGAGATTCGTGCCGAAACGTTCACCTTCCATTTTAAGGAGAGGGTTCAAAAACATATTTATTCTGAGTCAGAAGGATAAATGCACTGGAGTACTGATGGCTATCAGACGCCCGAATATCCATATAGTAATGTTCATCTATTACCAAAAACAAGTCATTTATGGATATTAGCGGGAGGTCTATGCAGATCCAATTCCAATATAGTGTCTTTTTCACTCCACAAGGATCAAGATCAAATGAATGCTAATTCTTTTTCTCTCAAAGATATCTTTGATCTCTCACTGACTAATGATCAAGTAAGACATAAATTGTTGGATACTTTTGGTAAAAAAGATAGGGAAAGTCTTGACTATTCAAAACCTTATCGAATCATATCTAAGGGTCATTGGAATTTCATAGAGCCTTCTACTTATATTCGTCAAGAGAATTCTTTGGCGAAAAAGCGAAGAAATAGATTTGTGATTCCCTTACAATATGATCAAGAACAAGAAAAGAAACCCTGTTTTGGTATTTCGATTAAAATACCTATAAATGGTCTTTTACGTAGAAATAGTATTCTTGCTTATTTTGATGATCCGCGATACAGAAGAAGCAGTTCGGGAATTACTAAATATGGGATTGTCGAAGTAGATTCAATCGTAAAAAAAGAAAATTTGATTGAGTATCGAGGAGCAAAAGATTTTAGTCCGAAATACCAAACGCAAATGAAAGTAGATCAATTTTTTTTCATTCCCGAGGAAATACATATCTTATCCGGATCTTCGCCCATAATGGTCCGGAACAATAGTATCATTGGAGTAGATACACGACTTGTTTTAAATATAAATACAAGAAGTCGAGTAGGTGGATTAGTCCGAGTGGAGAGAAAAAAGAAAAGTATAGAACTGAAAATATTTTCTGGAGATATTCATTTTTCTGGAGAGGTGGATAAAATATCTAGGCACAGTGGCATTTTGATACCACCAGGAATCAGAAAAAAAGATTCTAAAGGATCAAAAAAATTTAAAAATTGGATCTATGTCCAACGAATTACATCTACCAAAAAAAAGTCTTTTGTTTTGGTTCGGCCCGTAGTCACATATGAAATAGCTGATGGGATAAATTTAGCAACACTTTTCTCTCAGGATCTCTTGCAGGAAAAGAATAATGTCCAACTTCGAATTGTCAATTATATACTTTATGAAAATGGCAAGTCAATTTCTCACACAAGTCTTCAATTAGTTCGGGCTTGCTTAGTCTTGACTTGGGACCAAGAAAAAAAGAGTTCTATAGAAGAAAAGGTTCATGCTTCTTTTGTTGAAATAAGTACAAATGATCTGCTTTGTTATTTCATCCGAATTGAGTTAGTAAAGTCCACTCTTTCGTATACCGAAAAAAGGTATGCTACGGCAGGTTCAGGATTGATTTCCAATAATGAATTCTATCGTATCTATAGAAAAAATCCTTTTGATTCCAAGGCGAAGATTCCATTATTTACCCAACATCAGGGAACTCTTGGTACGTTGTTGAATCGAAATAAGGAATGCCAATCTTTCCTAATTTTGTCATCATCCAATTGTTCTCGAATTGGCCCCTTCAATACTTCGAGATAGAATAATGCGACAAAAGAATTGGATTCCATGACTCCAATTAGGTCTTTGTTGGGTCCTTTAGGTACTATTGTGCCTAGAATAGTAAATTCTCGTTCATCTTACTATTTCAGAACTGAGAATCAAGTCTTTTTAAAGAAAGATTTTTTGCTTGAAAATTTTCAACAGACTTTCCAAGTGCTTCAAGTACTTCCATTTCAATACTGTTTCCTAGATGAAAATAGTAGGATTGAGAATCCCGATCCTTGCAGTAACATCATTTGGAATTCATTCCATTTGAATTGGTGTTTTCTCCATCACGATTCTTGTGAAGAGGCATGGACAATAATTAGCCTTGGACAATTCCTTTGTGAAAATGTATATCTATTGAAATATGGATCACGCATTAAAGTAAGCCAAAGCCTTTCCCCGAAATATGGAGTGGGATTGACTCTCCTTTGAAAAAAGCGGTTCATGCAGCCTTTCCGGGATGAATTCTTTCAAGTCTGGAAGCGATATCCATGGCTCACTACATAAATAGGCAGCTTAGCCCCGGGAGCCGGCGAAAACTCAATAAATTCGACTGAGAACTTCAAAAGAAATCCAATCCGAAACGGATTCCGCTTCTGCCAGTTCGAATTCATCTTTCCCCGTTACCCGTTAGTACGGAAATATCTACAAGACTTGTTTGCAAGGTGCGACTGACAGGAGCATCAATGAAAAAAGGTCTCCTACGACCATGAAAGGTACAGAAAATCGGTGAGTTGGGGCATCCGCGCTTTCGGGTCGGACCCAGGACCAGAAAGACCAATCGCTAAGAGCGAAGACCGATTAGCACCCCTTGATGCGGAAAGAAAGCCCAAAGCTCAGTACAAGAGCAGATTCTTCCTTTCAAGTCGTCCGTGGAATGCCAGATTTGCAAAGGGAATCAGTGATCACAGGAGCAAACGTTGGAACGTGAACGTAGGGACAAGACAGAAAGAAAAAGCCGACGCAAGGAATCACATGAACTGGAATTCTCAGATTAGTGGAGACAGAAAACGCTGATCTGCGATCAAAGTGGTAGTCAATCTCTTCTATGACTGGTAATTCTGATGAATACGCCTTTGTTCAAAGTTTTTTTTCAATTAGCTCAGCTATCTTTGAGAAAGCTTTCCGTAACCCAAAGAACTGAAGCTGGACTGTAGATCCGTCGTTAGACTAATCTTTGGTTCGTCAATGAAACCTTCAGAAGAAAAAACCAAGAGTTTTCTTCCGGGGCGTAGTGATTGGTGGGCGGAGAAGAGAAGTCTAAAGTCTCACGCTATGACTTCCCGAAGGAAGACAAAGAACTGGCATTCCTCCTTTCAACTGCCAATGGTGTGAATGAAGAAGTCAAGACTGGAACTTGAATTGGGATGGGGGTGGTGGAGCTGTAACAACCGTTATAGATCTCCTAATCTTTTGTAGTTCAGGCGCCGGGGATTAGTTCTGAAAAGGTATCAATGGTCCAATGCTTTAGCTGACGTCTCTTCAATAACCGCACCTATGGTTTGATTCCCAGAAAGACTTGCTCGTAGGCAACAAATCCTCTTGATCGGTAGAATGAGCATTGACAGTCTCAAAAGAAATGAATTCAAGACAAGCGCTTTTGCTATCCTTTCCAACCCCCCATTAGACTTTGCTTGTGCCTCTATGGGCGGCACCTCTTCTTCCAAAAATAAATCGATCTGGCTAGGGCGATACACATAAGACCAGATTCTTCCACCACCAAAAGAAGATTATCCTGACCTTAGGTTTTTGTCCTGGGAAAAAACAAAACTTTACGAGCGGCTTCTTCAAGCGGAAATTCTTTTCGTTGCAAGCCGGTCTGTCCAGTCCTGGTATCATTCTCAATCAAAGTGGGAAAGTCTGGCTAGTAGCGGTCTAATCGTATCATGGCATGGCCATCTCTTTCCTTGAAGAATGACAATCTCCATGCATGAAGTTCAAAATAGTAGCGAAAAGGATGAATCTCCCGTATAGTGGTATATTACGTTAATCCGTTAGTCCAACTCCCTCTTTTTTTCTGAGCCCGCCTTCCATCCAAGTCAAAGCCCCAAGTCTTCCCGCGGTCGAAGGAAGCAATGCCTTTCATCGAGTCAATTGTCTAAGCCAGCCCTTAAGTAAGCCGAGGTCTTGTCGTATAGCCCGGGTATGGTCTTCAGTTGATGTGCTCACTTTACGTCATTATTGAAGCTTGGGTGAATGTGGAGGTCTAGCAAAATTTCCGTAGAGTGAAGGTGCAATGGCTTTTTCTTGAGCTAGTGTAAGAAAAAGAAAGTCCTCCAACCCCCGAATCCTTTTTCTTAGGCTTTAGGTCTACTAGGTCAGAATGCCCGTCTAGTCGTTCAGTTCTTTCTGTCGAGCGAGTGATTGTGGATGCCGGTGTGTAATCCTTCCCCTATCCTTTTTTTCTTGGGCTAAAGCTAGCGCCTTTCATTTTCATCCTAATCCCTTTCTTTCAGCGGGGAATTCGTATCAGTTCAGTCAGGGCCTAAGACTTCCCGAAACGAGCCAAAGCCTATCATCCTTTCCTTTGTTGCTTGGCGCATTGCCCTAGCTTGAGTGACTCAAAGTCTTCTCCGGCTCAAGTGCTGAAGCCTGAGCCTGCCCCAACTTCTTTCTCTCTAGCGCCTTTTTGACAAAACCTCATTCCCCTAGCGCTTGAATAATCTTGCCTGATTCAGAACTCTCTTGGAATGCCCTATCCCCGCTCCAACCAAGAAAGTCAAGAAGCAGACTCTCCCCTATGTAATAATGGAAGAGATTTTGACAGGAGTTTACTACTTCAGCGGAAGCAGCTCGATATTGAACTTGAAAGGATTCTCTTTCTATCTAGATCTTTCAAATAGCTGATGTCATTCACTTCGAATCCCCTGAGAGTCAAGTTCAGCGAGCTACGGAATCGAAGCGAGAAAGAAGAGAGAGCTACGTACCCTTGCTTGGAACTGGCTGAGTCTATGGCATCCCCACTTCCACCTGAATAGCTTGAACCATAGAAGCTAGTATATTATTGAAGAGGAATTGACCGACCCAATCTATGTTTTTTGACAGGAACTCTTCCCCACCCTATGCCCTCTGAGTATGAGAGTACCACCCACGGCCATTGCCATTGATAGCCTTTTTCTTCTATTCTCATTAAATTTCTTCCCACCTCCTGTTACGGATCACTTGAATTTGAATTGAAGATTCTCAAAGTCAAGAGGCATTCCCTTCTTCCTAGTCATAGGCGACGGGTGGTCTTCATACGTGGGATAGGTTTGGATAATCCTTCTAAGCCCGCCCACTTACTAAGATCCAAGACTTGGCCCCGCAATTGATGAGATTGACTTCCGGACCAACCTGGGTTCATTCACCAACAGACTTTTCGGCAGACATTGTTGAAAGGAGTACGCCGATGGTTAGAACTAGTCTCTTTTTATATAAGGAAGATGGAGGTAAAAGATAGATCTCAACCGAAAAGAGGTTTTTGGAGTCGGACTAATTGCTCTTCGACCAATCGCCGCTTGTTGAGCTCGCCCCGCCATTAGTAGGAAGAAAGAAAAATCTCGTTGAGAGAGTGGATCGGACGAGAAGTCCAAACCAAGACATCTCGCCACATAAGCCGATCCCGATCTGCGGTCCACTTTGCCGGACAATTTGGACTAACAATCATCCATGTCGACGCCTTCTTTATAGGTCGATCGGGCATTTTCTTCTCCTTCCGGTCTCGGGTATATAGATCTCGAAGTCGCTAGTGCAAAAGGAGATCATCCGGAATGCGGATTGGGACCCGTACACGTACTACCTTTTGACGGAGATCGAGGTTGCGTAGCAAAAGATTGAATCCAATATGTTCCGTTGTGGAACCGGGGCGCCTAATGAAGTGAAGTTGGGCTACGCGGTCTTCTCTCTTCCCGGATTAGGATTTGAGGTTTCATAATCCGACCCGCTCTTCCCCCTTTGGTGCCTCATTGATAGGTTTTCAAGTCGAGATTGAGAAAGTGTGATTTGTACCGGGGCGGATCACTCCAAAAGTAGGACTTATCTTATGAGACGATCCTACTCGACATGGATGAAAGGATTCCGGGCATGACGGACGGGTTTGATGGAATGAAACGTCCACCCTTGATTCACACCACTCAACCACCTCTTCAGCCGCCCCTTGCTTTTCATTCATCTTCTTCGTACCGACGACGAGTGCTTCTTACTGAAAGAATGTGCTTCAACGGCCGGAGAAGGTTCATAGATCACCGATCGGCCAATATCTGGATCCAGATCGTCAAAACAAAGCAAGAAAGTGAGAAAAGAAGCCCTAGCGGCTTCATCTTCGCTTTTGTCCAATATGAATGCAATGCGATGTTAGGTCGTGCAAAGACGAGTCTGATTGGTGAGTCGAAGGCGAACATTTTGAGTCGATAAGCGGGTCCACCTCGGAGAAGATCATGGAATCATAACAGACACGAAAGAGACGCTCCGAACTACTTCGCTCGACGTAGATTAACCCGATAGTATGACTCTCTTCAAAAGCAGACCACTAGAGCTATTCACTATCGGTATGAAGCTCAAGAATCCGAGCAATTCGCCCTTACTCCTTTACTCAACCGATAGAATATGTATTCAGTGATTCGATTCTTTCTTGAAAGCGGCTTCTAAGGGAATTCCCCTGCCTTATTAAGGACTTACCAATCGACCTATCGGAAGAAGCTTTGAAATATGTATAGGTCACTTCAACCAACAACTCAAGCTATTTCTTACCGGTGTGGATTCTCAAAAAGTACTAGAAACGATGGGATCTATACAACTTCACTTGTTCCACAAACTCCAACTAATAGAAAGGCTGAAACCGACTCCAATCAAACTACCATCCATGAGCGGATACCATCGAGTTATCGGCCAACAAGGTTCGATGTAATTGAAGGGAGCTCGTCCACTCTTTCATCCGCTGATGCTACTTTTCGATTTAGTCTTTAGGGGAACGGAACCACTCGATTGAGTCCAGGGATTGGATTCATGTGAATGAGTTCCCCGGGACCATCTCCACCAACCAAACTCAAACTAGCATGACTTGCTCCATTCACTAGCAATGAGCCCATTCATCAGGCGGTCTTTACCCATGCTCATTGATACAAAAAAGCTACCGAAAGTCGAATCGAAGAGCAAGATATTCGAGTCCGGATTGAGGAGCCAACCCCAAGCAAGGCACCGATCATTCACTTCATCGAAACTTGTTCAATTGCACTTCTCTTCTTTTCTACCGAGAACCTACTCAATATCTTGACGTTCCCTAACAAAAATGCAAAAAAACACAATGCAACTTTGCCTGAAAGATGAATGCGGTAGAAATTGGGGTGGTTTTTATGGCGCACGGAGTGGCAGTGACTCGCGCAAGTAGAGTGAGAAGGAGGACTTTCTCTCTCTCGCCCCCCGGCTTTGGCAGCGGAAGTCGGGAAGAAAACCTCGAAAAACCTCGGCTCCGGCTACCTTTAGTGGCTGTGATCTCGGTTGGTTCGGCCGCGACCGAGCCGTCTCTTCAACTTCTCGACCCGTTTACCCGCGGACCCCGGAACACATTCGGTAGGCTGTGTTCCTTCGACACTCGTTCGGCGGCCTTTTCCGGATCACCAGCCGACTCGGAACCAACTTCAATAATTTGCTCGGTAGGAAGCTTTGACATGATCGGTGCCCCGGCCCCTATCTTTCTTTCTTCCGAACTTCAGTAAAGTGGACTCAAATCAATGGTGAACAGCTCAACCTCTTTGTTTTCAGCTTTGCCGGAAGCTTATATTTTCTTGTTGCAGCTTTGCCTCCTCTAATGAAAAAAAAATGAGCAACTATCGGAGAAAGCTTATCTTTGATAGTGTTTATAGGGAGGGTTCAGAAAGGATCTGATCGTATATAGAGACTGAAACCAGTGCGCGGGGGTAGGAGGAGATGGATCAGTCTATTTCTTTATGTCTTTCTTACCTTTCTATATGGCGACTAAGGACTAAGGTTGATTGGATATGTATATGGGCTAAGATTCCAGTACGAGCTACTCTGACCGAGTCACATCTGGCAGAAAAAGAAAAAGAGACATTCCGTTCCGAGGAGGTTATGCGATCCTACGTTTCAGCTTAAGGGATCAATCTTCTCACTGGAAAAAAAACAAACCTGGTCTCGACTCGATCAATCGAATAGGTTGGCTGGTAAGGAGCAGTAGCAGCTACGAGTTTTTTTAGACTGCCTAGAAGTCGAAGCACTTTTATGGACTCCCTGCTCTTAGGCCATTCTCCTATACCTTCAGAGCGAAGGGCAACTGCGAGCCATGACTAACATGAGTGAAGGTGTTTATGCTGACGAACTGATTGAGTCCCCTTTTTGCCTGACTTCTTAGTAAACGGAACCACCTGGCTTTTTGTCAATCTATCTTACAAGGCCAACACGCCTATACAGGACCAGGACCCCCGTATCCTTTTCCCGGGTGACACCCTTTCCTTATCCGACTTGCTCGAAACATAAGAACGGTGTTTTTTCCTGAATGAATCTCTGTTCAGAGGGAGCGACGAGGAAGTTAATATGGGAACGTGAGAGGACTATGAGACGCAGCGCAGTCTAGATGTCTGAGCCGGAAAGCTGGAGAAGACTTTGATGGAGACCAGCCAGGCCAAGGGAACCTGTTACACCCTTAACCACCCACTTTGAGGTTCGGTTCACTCCTACCACTTTGAGGGCGGGCCGCCTGTCACTGATTCTCTCGTTCTGGAACTGATTCTCAATCTAGCTTATTGGAAGCGCTGCATTCAGGCGATTCCCCATGTGAAAGACCCTTTCATTTAAGCTGGACAATGTAATCCATCCTATGGTTCAACCTCTTACCTTAGGTAAGGTCATCCCTATATAAACGATTCCATTTCGAATGTGGGAGCCCCTTTCTTTGAGAATGGAGTAGGATTCTGAACCGGCTAAGCCCTAATTCTCAATGAGAAATTGAAAAGTGACTTGACTACTGACCGGAGGGAAGGAGTGAGTGTTACACGTTGAAATGAAACCAAGAAGAGAGGCTCTATAAAAGTCCAGTAACTTGAAAACCCTCTCCAAATGAATCTCAGTTTAGAAGCAAGATGAGAAGTCTCGTTGTGTGTCTATTCCTCCCCTTTGCTTTGGGTTTGTATGGCGCTATTCACCATTCACTGGGCAAAGGCCTCTCTGCTCCCGCTGTTGTGAGTCTTCGATAAGACACAACAAAGGATGCTGATCCCCTTCTAGGTGGCTCATCAGTCGAATCTTTTTCTTATCAGAGCTTTCGACTCGACTCTGAGCTTCAGTGCTCACTTAAGCCCGCTCTCCATCTTACCCGCCTTCGGATTGCCCCTTTTTCTTTCTGGCTCCGACATGAGGTGAGGTACGGCAAAAAAAGTGTTGAGATTGACGGTGGGAGTTATGGTGAGATATACCCTTAGATATGGTGGCGCGGCTCAGGTGTGAATATCCAGAAAAAAATGGATTGGGAATCAGCAGCAATAGCTAACTAGATTCTTCTAATTCAGAACAATGACTTCTTTCGCTCGTTCCCTAGAAATAGAAAAGATTCATTTTAGTAATGTCAAAACTCCCGCATTTTCAATTCCAATTTTTTTGAGATAGCCTGAATCTGTTGTAGGAATCGGGAATTAACGGATACTTGGCCTATCCTATGGGCTTTTTTTGTCTAGAAGTCAGTCCTAGGATAGGCTGATGGCAGGAAGTCAAGTCTTCAAAGAAGTTTCTGCCATTGGAGAGCTCACAACTGGCATTTCCCCCCTTTTTTTTGAGGATTTCACTAGGTCTCACTAGCCTTGCTGACTCTAAAGTCAAGCTCTTCCATGAAAAGAAAGGAATCTGACTGCCTTCCGGGGTCATTCAAATAATGGATATTCTGAGGACAGGAGAATTGAACCAAAAATCATAGATTTCGTTTTTATCAAACTTGGAAAGGAAAAAGAGTCTACTCCCAAAATATCCAAGAAGCAGCTTCCATAGTCTGTTTTTGCAAAGTTGAATACGAGTGAGTAGCTCGTTCTTTCTATCCAAACCATAAAAAAACGAGTTTTGGATTAGAAGCAGTCCTCAGGTCAGTTGAAGTTCTAGAACTTTTTCGATTCTATGGAATTGGACATAAAGAGCCTTTAAAGTTTTGTTTCTCCTACTTCTCAAAGTAGGTATAAGTAGGGTTTGGACGGTCAATCCAGAGTCATGACTATTGACTATATACGAAACTTTCTGAAAAAGGGGCCCAGCAGACCCACTCACTCGGTATAGCAGAAATTTTTTCTAGTCTGCCAAAAACCTTCCCCTTTCTTTCAAGTTGAAGACGGTAAACAACTCTTGGATTTTCCGGGGGAGAACTATGATGAGATCTTTCTATTTTATCTTCTATTCTCCTCTAGGCTCAACTTCCCTTTTGCTATGCTAGTTCTTTTCTCTTTCCAAGTGGATTCTGACCCCGAGTTATGATTCTTTGAGCTCTATTCTCCTTCGAAACTAGAAAGTCAAGGTTTCACTACTCAGCTCTTTTTTGTACTCTCGTATGTGGAAATAATGTCGTCTTCGTCTCGTATACAGAAGGACCAGTTACATTGATTCATTGAAATGTCAGTGAAAAAAAGGACCTGGGACTTCTTCAGCGATCAGACTTTCTTATGCTTCTGATTTGGAAGAGAATCAATTCACAAGCAAGATAGGTACTTCTCTCCTAGTTCTAGGAAAGGCGATAGTCTCACTCAAAAAAAAAGAAGGGAGTCAGCCCGAACGGACTGGCGGTTCACAAAATGTCAGATTCAGGAAAGGCGGTGGGTGGGTGGATTCATTAAAGATCAACGGTACTCCAGGTTTTCATATTCAGACTCAGTCAATCTAAATGAAGAGAAAGAGACTTTACGTCTTCTTTTCCAAAAAGAACTCTCTAGTTATGGGTTGGCCCAACAGGGCTACATCAAGTGAAGTGCCAACATCCCCCATTCAAGTTCTTGGTAAGAGGTACTCCGATTGATTGATCAACAGAATAATGAAATTCATCTTTGAGGTGAAAAGATTCGTTCGGTAGATCCAGTCGAGGTGGTTTTCTTTTACCAGCGCGTAGGTGGTCTAAGTTCCTATGACCGAGTCTTTCTGTCCCCTGTGAACATCTTTTCTGAAAGTCTTAAAGAGGGCCTCTCTCACCGGTGAAAAGTGGTAGGTGTCCACTAACGGCTATTCCTGGCTCGGCTCCGATAACGCAATTCCGGGAGGAGTCGGTAGTTGGGCACTGGATCCCTTCGGACCTGGAGAACGTGTGACGCTGGGTCGGGGTTTGGTGAACCAACAGGTCGCTCCTCTAGTTGAAGTATCGGGCCCCTTTTTCGTTGCCTAGGTTACACCTTCGGAATACCCCAGACGGGGATTTAGCTCTACTCCCCCCAATCTTCACTTTACGCCACGCCGACTCTCCGTCGTGGAATTAGACCAAGGGGAATCCCCATAGGACCCCGTCTCCCGCATCTTTCGCACGTAGGGGATCGAGACACAGCCGGCAGGGGGAAGTAGATCGATTGCCCTAGATAGAAAACTCAATCTATTTTCTCTTTTAGTAGGTCAACTTTTGATCAAAAAATCAACATTGGTCAAAGTGGTCAATTGCTGACCAAATAACCAAACCATTGACCCAATAAAGTCAACTTTGAGCAAAAAGTCAACTTTGGTCAAAATGATCAATTTCTGACCCAAAGACCACCCCGCTGACCAAATAAGTCAACTTTTGACCAAAAATTCAATTTTGGTCAAAATAATCAATTTTTGACCTAATGACCAATTATTGACCCAATAAGTCAATCTCTGACCAAAAATCAACTTTGGTCAAAATGGTCAATCCATGACCCAATGACCAACCCATTGACCTAATAGGTCAACTTTTGACCAAAAAGTCAATTTTAGTCAAAATAGTTAATTTTTTACCTAATGACCACCCATTGACCCAATTGGTCAAATTTTGACCAAAAAGTCAACTTAGGTCAAAATGGTCAATTTCTGACCTAATGACCAACCCATTGACCAAATAGGTTAACTTTTGACAAAAAAGTCAACTTTAGTCAAAATGGTCAATTCTTGACTCAATACCAACTCATTAACTAAATAGGTCAACTTTTGAACAAAAAGTCAATTTTGGTCAAAATAGTCAATTTTTGACCTAATGACCGTTTATTGACCCAATAAGTCAATCTCTGATCAAAAAGTGAACTTTGGTCATAATGATCAATCCTTGACCCAATGACTAACCCATTAACCCAACAGTTCAACTTTTGACTAAATAGTCAACTTTGGTCAAAATGGTCATTCCTTGACTAAATGACCAACCCATTGACCTAATAGGACAACTTTTGACCAAAATGTTAATTTTGGTCAAAATACTCAATTTTTGAATTAATGACCAATTATTAACCGAATTAGTCAATCTCTGAACAAAAAGTTAACTTTGATAAAAATTGACCCAATAAGTCAATCTCTGACTAAAAAGTCAACTTTGGTCATATTGGTCAATCCTTAACCCAACAATCATCCCTTAGCCCAATAGTTCAACTTTTGACCAAACAGTAAACTTTTGTCAAAATGGTTATTCCTTGACCCAATGACTAATCCATTGACCCAATATGTCAACTTTTGACCAAAAAGTCAATTTTTGTCGAAATAGTCAAGTTTTGACATAATTACCAATTATTGACCCAATAAATCCATCTTTGACCAAAAATTCAACTATGCTCATAAAGGTCAATCCTTGACCCAATGACCAACCCATTGACCGAATAGTTTAACTTTTGACCAAACAATCAACTTTGGTAAAAACAGTCATTATTTGACCCAATGATTAACCTATTGACCTAAATGGTCAACTTTTGACCAAAACGTCAATTTTGGTTAAAATAGTCAATTTTTGAATTATTGACCAATTATTGACCCAATAAGTCAATCTCTGACCAATAAGTCAACTTTGGTCAAAATGGTCATCCCTTGACCCAATTACCAACCCATTGACCCAATAGGTCAACGTTTGAGCAAAATGTCAACTTTGGTCAAAATGGTCATCCTTGACCCAATGACCAATCCATTGACCCAATAGGTCAACTTTTAACCAAAAAGTCAATTTTGTTCAAAATAGTCAATTTTTAACCTAATGACACCCATTGACCCAGTAGGTTGACTTTTGACCAAAAAGTCAATTTTGGTCAAAATGGTCAATTTCTGACCCAATGACTAACCCATTGACCTAATAGGTCAACTTTTGACCAAAAGTCATCTTTGGTCAAAATGGTCAATCTTGACCCAATGACAAACTCTATGACCAAATAGGTCAGCTTTTGACCAAAGTGTCTACTTTGGTCAAAATGGTGAATTTCTGACCCAATGACCACTTCGTTGAATCAATGGGTCAACTTTGGACCAAAAATTCAATTTTGGTTAAAATAGTCAATTTTTGACCTAATGACCAATTATTGACCCAATAAGTCAATCTCTGACCAAAAAGTGAACTTTGGTGAAAATGATCAATCTTGACCCAATGACCAACCCATTAACCAAATAGGTCAACTATTCACCAAAAAGTTAACTTTGGTCAAATGGTCAATCCTTGACCCAATGACCAACCCACTGACCCAATATGCCAACTTTTGACCAAAAAGTCAATTTAAGTCAAAATAGTCAATTTTTGACCTAATGACCACCCATTGACCCAATAGGTCAACTTTTGACCAGAAAGTCAACTTTGGTCAAAATGCTCAATTTCTGTCCCAATGACTAACCCATTGACCCACTATGTCAACTTTTGACTAAAAAGTCAACTTTGGCCAAAAATGGTCGATCCTTGACCCAATGACCAACCGTTTAACCCAATAGGTCAACTTTTGACCAAAAAGTCAACTTTGGTCAAAATGGTCAATTTTTGACACAATGACCACCCCATTGACCCAACGTGCCAACTTTTGACCAAAATCTCAATTTTAGTCAAAATAATGAATTTTTAACCTAATGACCAATTATTGACCTAATAATCAATTTTGGTCAAGATAATATATTTTTGACCTAATAATTAATTTTGGTCAAAATAAGTTAATCTCTGATCAAAAAGTCAACTTTGGTCAAAATGGTAAGTACTTAACCAACTGACCAACCCATTGACCCAATAGGTCAACTTTTAACCAAAAAATCAACTTTAATCAAAATGGTCAATCCTTAACCCAATGACAAACCCATTGACCCAATAGGTTAACTTTTTACCAAAAAGACAACTTTGGTCAAAATAGTTAGTTAATCTCTAATCAAAAAGTCAACCTTTGTCAAAATGGTCAATCCTTAACCTAATGACCAATTATTGACCTCGTTAGTCAATCTCTAATAAAAAATTCAACCTTTGTCAAAATGGTCATTCCTTGACCCAATGACCAACCCATTGACCTAATAGGTCAACGTTTGATACAATGACAACTCCATTGACCCAACGGGTCAACTTTTGACCCAATGACCAACCCATTTTGAGCTAATGACCACCCATTGACCCAATAGATCAACTTTTGACCAAAAAGTCAACTTTGGTAAAAATGGTAAATTTATAACCCAGACCAACAAATTAACCCAACTTGTCAACTTTTGACCAAAAAGTCAACATTGGTCAAATTGGTCAATCCTTGACCCAATGACCAATCCATTGACCCAATTTGTCAATATTTGACCAAAAATTAATTTTGGTCAATAGTTAATTTTTGACCTAATGCCCAATTATTGACCCAATAAGTCAATCTCTGACCAAAAAGTAAACTTTAGTCAAAATGACCAATCCTTGATCCATTAACCAACTCATTGACCAAATTGGTTAACTTTTGACCAAAAGATCAACTTTGGTCAAAATGTTCAATCCTTGACCCAATGACCGACCCATTGACCCAATTGGTCAACATTCGACCAAAAAGTCAAGTTTGGTCAAAATGGTCAATTTCGGACCCAATGACAAACCCATTGACCTAATAGGTCAAGCTTTGACCAAAAAGTTAACTTTGGTCAAAATGGTCAATCCTTGACCCAATAGGTCAATTTTTAACCAAAAAGTCAACTTTAGTCAAAGTGGTCAATCCTTGACTCAACGACTAACCCGTTGACCCAATATGTCAACTTTTGACCACAAAGTCACTTTTGGTCAAAATCGTCAATCTTTGATCTAATGACCACCAAATTGACCCAATAGGTCATTTTTTGGCCAAAAAGTCAATTTGGTCAAAATGGACAATTTCTTACCTAATGACCACCCATAGACCCAATAGGTTAAATTTTGACCAAAAAGTCAACTTTGGTCAAAATGGTCAATCCTTAACCCAACGACCAACCTATTAACCCAATAACTCAACTTTTAACCAATAAGTCAATCTCGGACCAAAAATTCAACTTTAGTCAAATTGGTCAATCATTGACCCAATGACAAACCCATTGACCCAATAGGTCAACTTTTAACAAAAAAAAGTAAAATTTGGTCAAAAAGGGCATTCCCTGACCCAATGACCAACCCATTTACCCAATACGTCAACTTTTGACCGAAAAGTCAATTTTCGTCAAAATAGACAACCTTTGGCCTAATGACTACCCAACTGACCCAATAAATCAACTTTTGACCAAAAAGTCAACTTTGGTCAAATTGGCCAATTCTGGCCCAAAGTCTAACCCATTGACCCAATTGGTCAACTTTTGACCAAAAAGTCAAATTTGGTCAATATGGTCAATCCTTAACCCAATGACCAACTTATTGACCCAATAGGTCAACTTTTGACCAAAAAGATAATTTTGGTCAAAATAGTGAATTTTCGACATAATGACAGCCCCGTTGACCCAATAGGTCAACTTTTGACCACAAGTTCCACTTTGGTTAAAATGGTTAATTTCTGACCCAATGACCAACCCATTGACCCAATAGCACAAATTTTGAACAAAAAGACAACTTTGGTCAAAATGGTCAATCCTTGACCTAATGACCAACCCATTGACCCTATCGGTGAACTTTTGATCAAAAAGTAAATTTTGGACAAAATAGTCAATTTTTGACCTAATGACCACACAATTGACCCAATCGGTCTACTTTGGATAAACTGGTCAATTTCTGACCCGACAACCAACCCATTGAGCCAATAGGCCAACTTTTGACCCAAAAGTCAACTTTGGTCAAAATGATCAATCCTTAACCGAATACCAACCCATTGACCCAATTGGTCATCTTTTGACCAAATAGTCAAATTTTTGTTAAAAGAGTCAATTTTTGACTGAATGACCAATTAATGACCCAATAATTCAATCTCTGACCAAAAAGTCTACTTTGATTAAAATGTTTAATCCTTGATCCAACGACCAAACCATTGACCCAATAGCTCAACTTTTGACCAAAAAGTCAACTTTGGTCAAAATGGTCAACCCTTGGCACAATGACCAACCCATTGGCCTAATAGGTCAACTTTTAACCAAAAAATCAATTTTTTTCAAAATAGTGAATTTTATACCTATTGACCACCCAATAAACCAAATAGGTAATTTTTTTACCAAAAATTCAACTTTGGTCAGAATGGTCAATCCTTGACCCAATGACCAACCCATTGACCCAATGAGTCAACTTTTGACCGACAAGTCAACTTTGGTCGGAATAGTCAATCCTTAACCCAATGACCAACCCATTGACCCAATAGGTCAACTTTTGACCAAAAATTTAATCTCGGTCAAAATAGTTAATTTTTGACCTACTTACCAATTTTAACCCAATCAGTCATTCTCTTACCATAAAGTCAACTTTGGTCAAAATGGTCAATCCTTGATCCAATGACCAACCCATTGACCCAGTTGGTCAAATTTTGACCAAAAACTCAACTTTGGTAAAAAAGGTCAATCCTTGACCTAATGACCAATCCATTGATCCATATATCAACTTTTGACCAAAAAGTCAACTTCGGTCTAAATGGTCAATCTTTCACCCAATGACATACGCTTTGACCCCATAGGTCAACTTTAGTCAAAATTGTCAAACCTTGACCCAATGACTAACCCATTGACCCAATAGGTCAACTTTTAACCAAAAAGTCAAATTTGGTCAAAATATTTAATTTTTGACCTAATGACTACCCCCTGACCCAAAAGGTCAACATTTGACCAAAAGTCAGCTTTGGTCAAAATGGTCAATTTCTGACCCAATGAGCAACCGATTGATCCAATTGGTCAACTTCTGACCAAATAGTCAACTTTGGTTAAAATGGTAAATCCCTGACCCAATGACCCATTAGGTCAACTTCTGACCAAAAAGTCAACTTTGGTTAAAATGATCAATCCTTGACCCAATGACCCATTAGGTCAACTTTTGACCAAAATATCAACCTTGGTCAAAATGGTCAATCCATTGACCCAATGACCAACTAGTTGACCCATTAGGTCAACTTTTGAACAAAAAGTCAATTTTGGTCAAAATAGTAATTTTTGACCTAATGACCAATTATATACCGAATAAGTCAATCTCTAACCAAAAACTCAACTTTAGTCATAATGGTCAATCATTGACCTAATGACCAACCCATTGACCCAATAGTTCAACTTTTGATCAAACAGTTAATTTTGGTCAAAAATGGTCATTCCTTGACTCAATAACCAACATATTGATCTAATAGGTCACATTTTGACCAAAACGTTAAGTTTAGTCAAAATAGTCAATTTTTGAATTATTGACCAACTATTAACAAAATAAGTCAATCTCTGACCAAAAAGTCAACTTTGGTCAAAATGGTCAATCCTTGTCCCAATGACCAATCCATTGACTCATAAGTTAATGTTTGAGCAAAAAGTCAACTTTTGTCAAAGTGGTCAATCCTTGACCCAATGACCAACCCATTGAACCAATGGGTCCACTTTTGACCAAAAAGTCAATTTTTGTCAAGATAGTCAAATTTTGACCTAATGACCACCCATTAACACAATAGGTCAACATTTGACCAAAAAGCCAATTTTTGACAAAATGGTCAATTTCTGACCCAATGACCAACCCATTGACCCAGTAGGTCAACTTTGGACCAAACTGTCATCTTTGGTAAAAATGGTCAATCTTAACCCAATGACCAACTCATTGACCAAATAGGTCAGCGTTTGACTAAAAAAACAACTTTGGTCAAAATGGTCAATGACCACCCTACTGACCCAATGGGTCAATTTTTTAGCAAAAATTTAATTTTGGTCAAAATAGTCAATTTTTGACCGAATAACCAATTATAGACCCAATAAGTAAATCTGAGACCAAAAAGTTAACTTTGGTCAAAATGGTCAATCCTTAACCCAATGACCAACTGATTGACTAAATAGGACAACTTTTAACCAAAAAGTCAACTTTGGTCAAAATGGTCAATCCTTGACCTAATGACCAAATATGTCAACTTTTGACTAAAAAGTCAATTTTGGTCAAAAAAGTCAATTTTGACCTAATGACCACCCCATGATCTAAAAGGTCAACTTTTGACCAAAAGTCAACTTTGGTCAAAATGGTGAATTTCTGATCCAATCACCAACCCATTGATCCAATAGGCTAACTTTTGAAAAAAAAGTCAACTTTGGTCAAAATAATTACTGAAGTGTGAACCACACTCGGTGAATCCCCGTGTCTGTTGTCTTAATCAGTTAATGAACTTGGGTCTGGTGTCTAGTTTCACTGTGCATTCAAAGATTGGGTGAATGGGCTCTCACTTAGGGTGTGCCCCTAAGGTCTAGGAACCCTACAATGAAGATTATGCGGATGAACTCTCACCTACGGTGTACATCTAAAATCTAGAGAGCCTACGCTATGGGTCAGGTAGAGGGGGCTTCACCTAAGGTGTGCACCTAAGATTCAGGGAGCCTACACTGTGGGTTAGGTAAAGAGGATTCATCTAAGGTGTGTACTATAGGGGGCTTCACCAAAGGTGTGCACCTAAAGTCTAGGAAGCCTACACTCTAACTTGTGTTTAAAGTGACATAGAGTGTTTCAATGAGGAATTCCACAATTGATTTAATTAAGGAAGTGTGAACCACGTTTGGTGTGTCCCCGTGTCTGACCCAATGACCAACCAATTGACCCAACATGTCAACTTTTGACCAAAAAGTTAACATTGGTCAAATTGGTCAATCCTTGACCCAACAACCAACCTATTGACCCAATAGGTCAATATTTGACCAAAAAATTAATTTTGGTCAAAATAGTCAATTTTTGACCTAATGCCTAATTATTGACCTAACAAGTCAATCTCTTACCAAAAAGTAAACTTTGGTCAAAATGACCAATCCTTGATCCAATGACCAACTCATTGACCAAATAGGTCAACTTTTGACCAAAATGTCAACTTTGGTCAATGGTCAATCCTTAATCCAATGACCAACCCATTGACCCAATAGGTCAACTTTGGAACAAAAAGTCAATTTTATTCAAAATAATTAAATTTTGACCTTATAACCAATTATTGACCCAATAAGTTGATCTCTGACCAAAAAGTCAACTTTGGTTATAATGGTCAATCCTTGACCCAATGACTAACCCATTGACCCAATAGTTCAACTTTTGACCAAACAGTCAACTTTGGTCAAAATGGTCATTCCTTAACCCAATGACCAATCCATTCACCTAATAGGTCAACTTTTGACCAAAACGTCAATTTTAATTAAGATAATCAATTTTTGAATTAATGACCAATTAATGACCAATCCATTGACTAACCCATTGACCCAATAGGTCAACTTTTAAGTAAAAAGTCAACTTTGGTTAAAATGGTCAATCCTTGACCCAGTGACAACCCATTGAACCCAATAGGTCAACTTTTGACCAAAAAGTCAATTTTGATAAAAAAAGTCAAATTTTGACCTAATGACCACCCATTGGCCTAATAGGTCAACTTTTGTCTAAATAGTCAACTTTAGTCAAATTGGTCAATTTCTGACACAATGACCAAACCATTGACACAATAAGCCAGCTTTTCACCAAAAAGTCAACTTTGGTCAAAATGGTCAGTTTCTGACCCAATGACCACCCCGCTGACCCAATGGGTCAACTTTTGACCCAAAATTTAATTTTGGTCAAAATCGTCAATTTTTGACCTAAGGACCAATTATTGACCCAATAAGTCACTCTCTAACTAAAAAGTCAATTTTAGTCAAAATAGTCAAATTTTGACCTAATCACCACCCAATGACCTAATAAGTCAATTTTTAACCAAAAAGTCAATTTTAGTCAAATTGGACAATTTCTGACACAATGACCAAACCATTAAACCAATAAGCCAACGTTTGACCAAAAAGTCAACTTTGGTCAAAATCATCAATTTCTGACCCAAGGCCCACCCCGCTGACCCAATGGATCAACTTTTGACCAAAAATTCAATTTTGGTCAAAATAGTCAATTTTTGACCTAATGACTAGTTATTGACCCATAAGTCAATCTCTAACCATAGAGTCAACTTTAGCCAAAGTGGTCAATCCTTGACCCAATAACCAACCCATTAACCCAATAGGTCAACTTTTGACCAAAAAGTCAATTTTGGTCAAATTAGTCAATTTTTGACATAATGACCACCCATTGACCCAATAGGTCAACTTTTGACCAAAAAGTCAACTTTGGTCTTAATTGTCAATTTCTGACCCAATGACCAACCCATTCACCCAATAGGTTAACAATTGACCAAAAAGTCAACTTTGGTCAAAATGGTTAATTCTTGACCCAATGACCAACTCATTGACCCAATAGGAAAACTTTTGAACAAAAAGTTAATTTTTGTCAAAATAGTCAATTTTTCACCTAATGATCAATTATTGACCCAATAAGTCAATCTCTGACTAAAAAGTCAACTTCGGTCATATTGGTCAATCCTTAACACAATTACCAACCCATTGACCCAATAGTTCAACTTTTGACCAAACAGTCAACATTGTTCAAAATGGTTATTCCCTGACCCAATGACTAAACCATTGACCCAATAGGTCATCTTTTGACCAAAAAGTCAATTTTGGTCAAAATAGACCATTTTTGACCTAAGGACAACCCATTGACCCAATATGTCAACTTTTGACCAAAAAGTCAACTTTGGTCAAAATGGTCAATTTCTGACCCAATGACCAACCCATTGACCCAATAGGTTAACTTTGACCAAAAAGTCAACTTTGATCAAAATGGTCAATTCTTGACCCAATGACCAAATCATTAACCCAATAGGTCAACTTTTGAACAAAAAAGTCAATTTTTGTCAAAATAGTGAATTTTTGGCCTATTGACCATTTATTGACCCAATAAGTCAATCTCTGACTAAAAAGTAAACTTTGGTCATATTGGTCGATCCTTAACCCAATTACCATCCCATTGACCCAATAGTTCAATTTTTGACCAAACAAACAACTTTGGTCAAAATTGTCATTCTTTGACCCAATGACGAGCCCATTGACCTAATAGATCAACTTTTGACCAAAAAGTCAGTTTGCGTGAAAATAGTCAAATTTTGACCAAATGACCACCCATTGACCTAATAGGTCAACTTTTGACCTAAAAGTCAACTTTAGTCAAAACAGTCAATTTGTGACCCAATGACCAACCCATTGACCCAATAATATAACTTTGACCAAAAAATCAACTTTGGTCAAAATGGTCAATTCTTTACCCAATGACCAAATCATTGACCCAATAGGTCAACTTTTGAACAAAAAATCAATTTTTGTCAAAATAGTGAATTTTCGACCTATTGACCAATTATTGACCCAAAAAGACAATCTCTGACTAAAAAGTCAACTTTGGTCATATTGGTCAATCCTTAACCCATTTACCAACCCATTGACCCAAAAGTTCAACTTTTAACCAAACAAACAACTTTAGACAAAATGGTCATTCCTTGATCCAATGACCAACCCATTGACCCAATAGGTCAACTTTGATCAAAAAGTTAGTTTGGGTCAAAATAGTCAATTTTTGACCTAATGACCAATTATTTACCCATTAAGTCAATCACTAACAAAAAAGTCAACTTTGGTCAAAATACTCAATCCTTGACCCAATGACCCAATAAGTCAACTTCTCACAAAAAAGTCAACTTTGGTCAAAATGGTCAATCCTTGACCCAATGACCAACCCATTGACCTAATAGATCAACTTTTGACCAAAAAGTCATTTTGCGTCAAAATAGTCAAATTTTGACCTAATGACCACCCATTGACCTAATAGGTCAACTTTCGACCAAAAAGTCAACTTTAGTCAAAATAGTCAATTTCTGACCCGATGACCAACCCATTGACCCAATAGTATAACTTGGACCAAAAAATCAACTTTGGTCAAAATGGTCAATTCTTTTCCCAATGACCAAATCATTGACCCAATAGGTCAACTTTTGAACAAAAAATCAATTTTTGTCAAAATAGTGAATTTTAGACCTATTGACCAATTATTGACCCGAAAAGGCAATCTCTGACAAAAAAGTCAACTTTGGTCATATTGGTCAATCCTTAAGCCATTTACCAACCCATTGACCCAATAGTTCAACTTTTAACCAAACAAACAACTTTAGACAAAATGGTCATTCCTTGATCCAATGACCAACCCATTGACCCAATAGGTCAACTTTTGATCAAAAAGTCAGTTTGGGTCAAAATAGTCAATTTTTGACCTAATGACCAATTATTTACCCATTAAGTCAATCACTAACAAAAAAGTCAACTTTGGTTAAAATACTCAATCCTTGACCCAATGACCCAATAAGTCAACTTCTCACAAAAAAGCCAACTTTGGTCAAAATGGTCAATCCTTG
>JAKZJZ010001705.1:0-25003 GCA_022702705.1 Papilionanthe hookeriana x Papilionanthe teres | reverse complement strand
AAATAGGGATTGAAGAGTGAGCAGGAGGGAGAGAATGACAGAGGGTGAGACAGAAATATAGAGAGAAGATAAACTTAGGAAAGATAGAGTAAAAGATAGTGAGTGAGGGGTAGAGAGGGGGAGATATAGATGGGATTTTTAGATAGCACGAAGGTCAAGGGTGATAGAGAGGAAGACTAAATTAATGAATGAGGGAGAGAGGGATGGAGAGAGGGAGGGAGGAAGAGATTGTGAGATTGTTGGAGAGAAAAAGTGAGTAAAGTGATAAGAGCGAGTGATAAAAGAGAGCAAGAGTGTGTGTGCGTGAGAGAGAGAGAATTAAAGAAAAAACAATGATAAAGAATAAAAAGAGAAAAGAACAAAAGAGAGAGAGAGCATGAGAAAGAGAGAGTGAGGCAATGGGAGAGATCGAAGAGTTTGGGAGTTAAAGTTGAAGAAAGAGTGAGAGAGAAGAGAGAGACGGAAGATATAGAGAGAAAGTAAGAGTGAGGGAGAAAGGGGGTAGAGAATGAGATTAGTGAAAAAGAGAGGGGGGATGAATTAGAAGAGAGTGAGAGGGAGAGAAGGATAGAGTCTAGGAGATAAAGAAAGAGAGAGCGAGAGGGAGATAGAGAGAGGGATGGAGGAAGTAATGGACGGAGGGAGGGAGAGAAGAGAGAGAAAGAGACAGTGGTATGGATGGAAGCAATAGAGAGGGAGAGAAAGAAAGTGGGGGCATAGAGGGAGAGAAAGATTGAGATGAAAGAGAGAAGATAGGGCAACAATGAAAAGGGCAAAAGAGGCATAAGATAGAAGAAGAGAACAAGAGTGCAAGAAAGAGAGAGCAAGGGAAAGAGAATAAAAGGGATGGGGATAAAGAGAATAGAAAAAGATGCAACAATGGAGAGAGAGCATGACTGCGAGAGGAGCAGGAGTGTAAGAGAGAGCAAGATAGAGATATAAAAAAGGAGCATAAGAGGGTTTGAGGAAGGGAAATTTAAAGAGAGAGAATGAGAGTGTATGAGTGTATGAGTGTGTGTGAGTGCTCGAGATAGAGTGTGAGGAAAAGGAGAGAGATCGGCGAGCTACATAAGGGAGAACTGGAGAGAGCAAGAATCAGGGAGTGAGGAAAAAGGGGCAGAGAGAGAGTGATAAAGAGAAGGAGAGTGGGAGAATGGACGAGATCTAAGGACGAAGAGGAAAAAAGTGTGTGAGAGAGAAGAGGGTATAAAAGTTGGAATGAGAGAGGCAAAAAAGAGAAAATTAGATATTAGGAGAGTGGGAAGGGAGAGAGAGTGTTAGGGAGGAAGGGAGGCAAACAAAGAAGAGAGAGATAGGCAACTAAAGAATTAGAGAGATATTGAGCAAGGTGGTAAGATAGATATATAGGGAGAGAAGGAGAAAGAGTTGAGACGAAGGGAGGCACAGTAAGGAAAAGAGAGTGAGAGATAAGGTTGAGACAAAGGGAGGGAGAGAATTAAAGAGGGAAGGAGGAAGGGAGAGTGAAAGAGAGATAAAGGGTGAAGTAATAAGAGAAAGAAGAGAGGGGGAGTGAGAGAGGCAAAACTTGGAGAGAGAATGTGTGTGTGAGAGATATGGATAAAGAAAGAGAGAAGAGATAGTGAATGAGGAGAGATCATAAGAGAGAAGAGCAAAGTAAGAAAAGAAAATAGAGACCAAGAGAGAGATAAAACGAGGAAGAGAGAAATTTAAGAGTGAGGGATTGAGACAAAGAGAGAGATAGTTAGATTGAAATAAAGGGAAAAGAGAGTGAAGAAAAATAGTAAGACAAGGTAAGCCAGAGGGAGAGAGAGAGGGAGAGCTAGAGAACGAGTGAGAGAGAGATCTTGAGAGAGAGCAAGAAAGATTAAAAGAGAGAGGGGAGAGTGAGAGGGAGGAAGAGACAGAGTGTGTTAAAGAGAGAGGTGAGAGACAGAGAGGAATGGATGGAATAGAGTGGAAGAGGGAGAGAGTGAGAGGGAGGGAGAGTGTGTGAAAGAGAGAGGTGAGAGACAGAGAGATAGAGAGGAAATGATGGAATTGAGAGGGAGAGGCAGAGGGAGAGAGAGTGGGGGACATTTGGAGAGAAAGAGTGAATGGAGAGAGAGAAGAGAAATCAATAAAAGAGACATAAGGAGAGAGGAAGGAACAAAGGAAGAGAAAAGAGAGGGATGGATTAAGAGTGAGAGTGGTATCATCATGACGAGTGAGATTGAGAGAGAGTGAGAGAGGACGTGTGTGTGTGTGTGTGAGTGATTGTAATGGAAAAGAGTATTATAGAAGTGAGAGCAAGAAAAGATAAGGAATAAGAGTGAACGATGGAGAGAGGAAGGGATTGAGAGAGATTGAAGATAGGGAGTGATAGAGGTAGAGAGAGTGAGAGAAGTATAAAGAGAAGAACAGAGAAATTTAGTTGGAGAGGGATAGAATGAGAACAAGAGTAAGGAATGAGAGTGAGAGATAGGGGTAACAGAGAGAGGGACGGAGAGAGGAAAAGAGAGAGCGAAGTGTGAGAGAAGGTGAGAAATAATGAGAGAGAGTAGAGAGAAGGATTGAAAAAGAGAAAATTTGGAGAGCGAGAGATATAGTGTGTTTGAGGGATAGAGAAGAAAAGGCTTGAGCAAAAAGAGAAGAGAGAGTGACTGAAGAGAGAGAAAGAGAGAGAAGAGCAAGATGAGAGAGAATAGAGAGTGAATGAGAGAGAGGTAGAGTGTGACAGAGAGATAGAGAGAAGGCGTGAGAGAGATTGAAGAGTAAAAGATTGAGAGAGAAATTGCTATAGATAGATAGAGAGAGAAAAGAGATAGAGAAAAATATTGAAAGAGAGGGTTAGTGAGAGGGACAGAGGGAAGGAGAGCAAGAGAATGAGTGAGAGATAGATCGAGAGAGAGAGAGAGATTGAAAGGCAGAGGTAGCGGGATAGAGTGAAAGGGAGAGAGGGAGAGTGTGTGAAAAAGAGAGGGGGAGAGAGAAAGAGAGACATAAAGAGGGAAAGAGGAAGTGAGAGAGGGTGAGAGAGTGAGAGCGAGAGATAGAGATAGTAAGATATAGAAGATAAAGAAAGACATGAGTAGAGTGAGATAAAGAGTGAGTAAAGGGGCAGAAAAAAGTGAATCATTGGAGGGAGAGAGCGAGAGAGAGAGAGAAAAGAGAGACCAATTGGGAAAGAGAGTGAAGGAAGGAGAGTGAGAGAGAGGTTAAGGGATAGAGGGAAAAAAGAGCGATTAAAGAGAGGGAAGAGAGAGCAATTGAAGATATAGCAAGAGATGGACAGAGAGAGAGAGAGAGACCAAGAGAGAGCAAGCAATGATAAAGAGAGATGATATTAAGGGTGAGAGAGTGACAAAGATCACGAGAAGGATGAATTAGAAGGAGAGAGAGAGCGAGGAAAGGAGTGAGAGGGATTGAAGAGTGAGTGGGAGGGAGAGAGGGTAAGGTAGAATAAGAAAGAGAAGAGAGACTCAGAGAAGATAGAGCAAGAGATAATGAGTGAAAGGTAGAGAGAGGGAGTTATAGAGGGAGATATGGAGAGAAAGGGAGGGAGAGCGGGACATAGAGAATAAAGAGTAAGAAGTAAGCATGGGAGTGAGAGAGAAAGATATATAAAGAAAGTGAGAGAGAGAGAGAAAGAGAAGAAGAGTAATGTAAAGAGAATGAGATATATGGAGAGAGAAGGTGGGATGAAGGGAGAGAGTGGAAGAGGGAAGGGAAGAGAGGAAGAGATGTGTGAAAGAAGGTGAGAAATAATAAGAGAGAAGAGGTAGAGAGAAAGATAGAGAGATTTGCGATTGGAATTCAAAAAGAGACAAGTATGAGGAGAGAAAGAGCAAAAGATATTGAGGGATAGAGTGGGAGAAAGAGAGAATAAAAGGAAACAAAAGAAAGAGAAAAAGACCAAGAAAAAGATATATTATGCAGAGTGAGAGAGAGAGCATGAGTTGTGAGAAGGAAAAGAGGGAGAGATTATGAGATGTGAGGGATAGAGTGAGAAAAAAATTAGAATAAGGACAACATGAGAGAGAACAAAAGACCGAGAAAGAGAAAGCACGGGTGCTAAAGAGAAAGAAGATAGAACGAAAGAAAAAGAGCGAACGGGGAGCAAGAGAGAGGTGTTGTGAAAAAGTGATCGTAATGAAGGGTTAGATTGAGAGAGAGCAAGAGAAATGATAGATAAATTGGTAGATAGAGAAATAGATAGCGATAGGAGCATGAGATTGAAGGAGAGAGGAGAAAATAAATTAGTGAGAAAGAAATGGAGAGTAAGGGAAAAGAGAGCGAGAGAGATTGAGAAAAAGAGCTTAAGAGATTAAGATAGATAAAATGTGAGAATATATGGGTTTGAGAGAAAGGCAGAGGGGGGAAGGGATGAAGAGTGACAATGAAATTTAAGAGAGCGAGGTAGGCAAAGAGGGAGATAGAAAGCACGAGAGAGAAAGAGAGAAGGGAGGCAAATGTAAGAGTGAGAGCGAAATTGAAGAGAAAGAGAAGAGAAAAATAGATAGAAGAGATAGAGGGAGGGAGACTGAAAGAGAAGAGGGACTCAAAGAAGATCGAGCAACATATAATGAGTGAGAAGTGGAGAAAGGAAGATGTAGACAGAGATATGTAGACAGAGGGAGGGTGGGAAAGGGAGATAAAGAGGGTGAAGTAATGAAAGAGGCAGTGAGTGAGGGTTGGTTGGAGTGAAAATTTGGGAAAAGAGATAAGGGAGAGTGATAAAAACAGAGTAAGAGTGTGTGTGTGTGATGGAGGGAGAGCAATAGAGAAATAAAAGTGATAAAACATAGAGAAAAGAGTAAGAGAGGGAGAGAGTGAGAAATAGAGAGAGAGGGGTGTTAGAGATTAAAGAGAGTGGAAGCGAGAGAGGTGTAGGGAGTGTGAGGGAAGATATTGAAACAGAGTAAGCGAGATGGAGAGCAGGGGTAGAACATGAGATTGAATGAGGGGATGAAGAGGAAGTGAGTGAGATCAGTGTGTGCGTAACAGAGAGCATGCGAGTGAGGAAGGAAGGGAGGAAGCAATGTAGAGGGGAAGAGAGGGTGATAAAGATTTAATGCTGAGAATATAGAGTAAATGAGAGAGAGTGAACATGGAGTGAGAAAGAGAGTGGGAGGAGAGGGTAAGAGTGATAGTGAAATGGAAGAGACAGAAGTGAGAAAGTTTTATATAGAAATAAAGAAAGAGTGAGGGAAGAGAGCATTCGAGAGGGAGAGAGTGAGCGAGTGAGAAAGGGATAAAGAGAAAGATGTAGTGAGTGAAAGAGGGAGGGAGAGTGAAAGAGAGGTAGTGATGGATAAATTGTGTCAAGAGAGAGAGAGAGAGATAGAAGAGAGAGTAAGAGAGATAGAGAGAGATAAAGAGAGATGGAATGGAGAGTGAGAGAGAAAGAGAATGATGGAGGTAGTGAGTGAGTGGGAGAGATAGAGGGAGGGAATGAAATTGATTAAAGAGAGATTAGTAGAGAGAAAGTGAAAAGGAAATAAAGAGAGGAGAGAATGAGGGAGTGAGTGAGAGAAAATAGAAGAAAGGTGAGAGAGAAAGAGAGGGGGGAACAGAGAGGAAGACAGAGAGGGAGGGAGGGAGGAAGTAAGGAAGGGATGTAGGGAGAGAAGAGAGTGAAAGAGACAATGGGAGATCACTCTCTCTCCCTCTCTCTCATGCTCTCTCTCACTTCCCCTTCCTGGTTCTACCTCTCTTGATCTCTCTCTCAATCTCTTATTCTTCCACCTTCTCTCCCTTTCTCCCTCATTCTCCTTCTCCACCTATATCTCTCTCACTCTCACTTCCTACTTTGCTCCCTTCCTCTCTCTTTTCCATCTCATTGTTTTTTCTCTCTTTCTTTCTTTTTTATTGCTCACATTTCTTAACTCTTTCTCTTATTTATTGTGAGGGAGGAATGAAGGGAGACAAAGAAGAGAGATAGAAAGCTAGAGAATTAGAGAGATAGTGACCGAGGTGTAAGATAGATATATAGGGAGAAAAGGAGAAAGAGTTGAGACAAAGAGAGGAAGAGTAGGGAAAAGAGAGTGGCAGATAGGGTTGAGACAAAGGGAGGGAAAGAGTTAAAGTGGGAAGGAGGAAGGGAGAGAGAAAGAGGGAGAATGGGTGCAAAAATTAGAGAAAGAAGAGAGGGGGATTGAGAGAGGTAAAAGTTGGAGAGAAAGTGTGTGTGTGTGTGATAGGGATAAAGAAAGAGAGAAGACAGAGTGACTGAGGAGAGATCATAATTGAGAAGAGCAAGTGTATGATAAAAACAATAGAGTGAGAGAGAGATAAACCTAGGGAGAGAGAAATTTAAGAGTGAGGGATTGAGGCAAAGAGAGAGATAGCTAGATATAAATAGAGGGAAAAGGAAGTGAGAGAAAAAGAGTAAGGCAAGGTGAGTCAGAGGGAGAGAGGGAAGGAGAGCTAGAGAACGATTAAGAGAGAGAGAGAGAGTGAGGGAGGGAGGAAGAGAGTGTGTGAAGAAGAGATGAGAGACAGAGAGACAAAGATGAAAGGAAAAAATTGAGAAGGAGAGGAAGAGAGAGTGGTGGATAAAGAGAGAGAGAAAGAGTGAAAGGAGAGTGCAGCAGAGAGAGAAGGAACAAAGAAAAAGAAAGGAGGGGGATCAATTAAGAGTGAGAGTAATATCAAGATGATGATGGGATTGAGAGAGAGAGAGAGAGAGAGTGTGTGTGTGTGTGTGTGTGTGAGTGAGTGTAATGGAGAAGAGAGTAATAGAAGTGGGTGCAAGAAAGAAAAGGAATAAAGAGTGAACAATAGAGAGGGAGGAGTGAGAGAAATTAAAGAGAGGGAGTAATAGAGGTAGAGAGGGTGTGAGAAGTAGAGAGAGAATAATAGATAAATTTAGATAGAGAGGGTTAGAATAAGAACAAGATTAAGGAAGGAGAGTGAGAGAAAAATTGGTAAAGGCAAACAGAGACAGAAACATATTGAGAAAAAAATATAGAAAGAGTGAGTTAGTGAGAGGGACAGAAGGAAGCAGAGCAAGAGAATGAGTGAGTGATACATGGAGAGAGAGAGAGAGAGAGAGAGAGAGAGAGAGAGATTGAAATGCTGAGGTAGACGGATAGAGTGGAAGGGAGAGACTGAAAGTGTGTGTGGAAGAGAGAGCGGGGAGAGATTAAAATGCTAAGTTAGAGAGACATAAGGAGGGAAGGAGGAATGTGAGAGAGGGTGAGAGAGAGAGTGCGAGAGATGGATATAGGAAGATATAGAAAGATAAAGAAGGAGATGTGGGGAGGGAGATAAAGAGTGAGAAAAGGGAGAGAAAAGAGTGAGAAAAGAGAATGAGGGGAAGGAGAGAGAGAGAGAGAATAGAGACCAATTGAGAAAGAGAGGGAAGGAAGGAGAGCGAGAGAAAGGGTGAGGGATGGAGGGAAAAATAGCAAATAAAGAAAGGGAAGAGAGAGAGTAATTGAAGATATAGCAAGAGATAGACAGAGAGAGAGAGAGCAAGAGAGAGAAAGTACGTGATAAATAAAGACGATTTGAGGGTGAGAGAGTGACAGAGATTAAGAGGGGGAGTGAATTAGATGGAGAGAGAGAGGGAGGGATGGTGTGAGAGGGGATGAAGAGAAAGTGGGAGGGAGGGAGAGTGAGAGACAAGAGGGACTCAAAGAAGATAGAGCAACAAATAGCAAGTGAGAGGTGGAGATATGCAGAGAGTGGGGGTAAGAGGGAGACAGAGAGAGTAAATTAATGAAAAAGGCAGAGAGTAAGAGTGATCAAAGAGGGATAAGAGAGGAAGATAGAAAAGAGAGCAAGAGACACATTAGTAAAAGAGAGCAAGAGGGAGAGGGGCCAAAGAGAGAAATAAACAATAGAGAGATGAAATAGAGAAGGAGAGAGAGAGAGAGAGAGAGAGCAAGAGATGGAGTGAAGATAGGGATTGAAGGGTGAATGGGAGGGAGAGAGAGTAAGGTAGAAATAGAAAGAGAAAAGAAACTCAGGGAAGAAGAGCAAAAGATAATGAGTGAAAGGTAAAGTGAGGGAGTTATAGAGGAAGATATGGAGAGAGAGGGAGGGAGAGAGGAAGATAGAAAATAAAGAGTAAGTGAGTGAGAGTGGGAGTTAGAGAGAAAGATATATAAAGAAAGTGAGAGATGAGAGAGAGAAGAAGAGTAAGGTAAAGAGAGTGAGATATATGGAGAGAGAAGGAGGGAGGGAGGGAGGGAGTGAAAGAGGGAAGGGAAGAGAGGATGGTATGTGTGAGAGAAGGTGATAAATAATGAGAGAGAAGAGGAGGAGAGAGAAAGATAGAGAGTTGAGATTGGGATTCGAAGAGAGAAGTAGGGAGAGATAATGAGCGAGAGAGATTGAGGGATAGAGTGGGACACAGAGAGAATAAAAGGCAACAAAAGAGAGAGAAACGACCGAGAAAAAGAGATAATAAAGAGTGAGAGAGAGAGCATGAGTTGTGAGAAGGAAAAAAGGGAGAGATTGTAAGATGTGAGGGAGCATGAGATTGAATGAGATTGAGAGAAAATAAGATAGTGAGAAAGAAATGGAGAGTGGAAGAAAAAAGAGCGAGAGAGATCGAGAAAGAGAGCTTAAGAGATTAAGATAGGGAAAGCATAAGGATGTATGCGTTTGAGAGAAAGGGAGAGAGGGGAAGGGATGAAGAGTGACAATGAAATTGGAGAGAGAGGTAAGAGAGCAAGGGAGAAAGAAAGCACTAGAGAGAAAGAGAGAGGGTAGGGAGAACATAAGAGTGAGAAATAAATTGAAGAGAAAGAAAATATAAAAATAGAGAGAAGAGAGAAGAGTGAGAGAGAAGAGGGACTCAAGATCAAGCAACATATAATGAGCGAGAGATGGGGAAATGAAGATGTTGGGGGAGATATGTTGAGAGAGAGAGAGATAGAGAGCATGAAGTAATGAAAGAGGGAGAATGTAAAGAGATAAGAGTGAAAAAGTTGGTAAAGAGATAAGGCAATGAGAGAGTAAGAGTGTGTTGCGTGTGATAGATAGAGAGCAATAGAGAAATAAAAGGGATAAGAACATAGAGAAAAGAGTGAGAGAGGGAGAGAGTGAGAAAAGAGAGAGCGTGTGTTAGGAATTAAGAGTGTGGAAGCGAGAGAGGTATAAAGAGTATGGAAGAAGAGAGTGTGAGGGAATATTAAGAAAGAGTGGGAGCGAGTGGAAGAGTGGGGGTGGAACATGAGATGGAAAGAGTGGGTATGAAGAGAAAGTGAGTGAAAGGGAGAGAGGGAGAGTGTGTGCATGTAAGAGAGAGCGAACGAGAGAGGAAGGGAGGCAAGGATGCAATGGAGAGGGGGAGAGAGGGTGATAATGATTGAATGGCGAGAATAGAGAGTAAATGAAAGAGTGAACATGGAGTGAGAAAGAGAGTGGGAGGAGGGAGTAAGAGTGATAGTGAAATGGAATAGAGAGAAAACGAGAAAGTGTTAAAGAGAAATTAAAAATGAGTGAGGGAAGAGAGAGTATAAGAGAGGGAGAGAGTGAGCGAGTGAGAAAGCAAGGAAGATAGAGAGATAAGGAGAGTGAAGAAAGGGAAGGATGTTGGATGTCAAAGAGGGAGGGAGAGTGAAAGAGAAGTAGTGAGGGATAAAATGTGTCAAAAGAGAGATAGAAGTGAGAGTGAGAGGGAGATAAAGAGGGATCAAATGGAGAGTATGAGAGAAAGAGAAGAATGATTTAGTGAAAAAGAGAGATAGAGGGATGGAGTGAGATGGATTAAAGAGAGAGTAGTAGAGAGAAAGTGAAAAGGAAATAGAGAGAGAAGAGAGACTGAGGGAAGATTGAGTAACTGAGAGTGACATAGAGGTAAAGGGTGAATAGAAGGAAGGCGAGAGTGAAAGAGAAAGAGAGATAGAGAGAGGATTCAGAGAGCGAGACAGAGATATGGGGAAGGAGAGGGAGGGAGGGAGGAAATAAAGATGGGAGAGAGTGAAGAGACAATGGGAGATCACTTCTCTCCCTCTCTCTCTCTCTCTCATGCTCTCTCCCACATTGCATCCTTGGTTCTCCCTCTCTCTCTCTCTCCATCTCTCTCTCATTCACTCTCTCATTCTCTTATTCTCCTACCTTCTCTCTCTTTCACTCTATTTTCCCTCATTCTCCTTCTTTCACTCTATTCTCCCTATATCTCTCTCACTCTCACTTTCTACTTTGCTCTCTTCCTCTCTCTTTCTTTTTGATTGTTTATTCTCCCCTTTTTTCTTATAGTCTATTTCTCTTATGTTTCTCTCTCTCTTCCTCACACAAACACACAATCTCTCTCTTGCTCAATCTTTTATTACCCTATCCCTCACACATACTCTCTCTGGCCTCCAATTATTATCTCTCTCAATCCTTCTCTCATCTCTCTCATTCATTCTCAAATTCTCTCACATTTCTCTCTCTCTCTCTCTCTCTCTCTCTCTCTCTCTTTCTCTCCCTCTCACCCCCCTCTCTTGTCTGCTCTATCTCTCATTCTCTTTTCTATACTCTTGTTCTCACTCTCCCTCTCTATATATCGCTCTTGATCCATCCCTCACTCTCTCCATTCTCTTACTCCCTATCTATCTCTTCTCTATTTCCCTCCGTCACTCAAACTCTCTCTCCCTTCTCACCCTCCTGATATCTTTTCTCTCACTTGAACCCTTCTCTATTTCCCTTTTCTATATCATCTTCTCTTCCTCACTCGCTTTTCTTATTTTTGTGTAAATCACTTCCACTCTCTCACTATTGCTCTCTCACCTCTCCCTATATCATTCTCACTCCCCATTTGTGACCTTTCAGGCCTGCCTTATGTAGCTTATTCTTCTCTCTCATCTCACACACTCTCACTCTCAATCTCACCACCGTTTACCCTCTTTAGCTCCATTTTTTTGCTCTCCATCTCACTCTCTCTTGCCACCTTATTTTTATTTCTACTTTCTCCTCTCTCTCTTCTCTCTCTCTCTCACTACATCTTTTCTCTCTTCACTCTCTCCCTCGCTCTCTTTTTCTCACTCTCTTTCACTCTCCCTCTCGCCCCCATTTACTTACTTTTACTTGATCTTCCTACAACCTCTCTTCTCACTCTCTCCCTTTCAGTCTCTCTCATTTTCTATTTCCTACTCTCTCATTAAACCCTCTCGCTTCCTCTTATCTCTTATTCTCCCTCACTACCTTCATCTCTCTCTCACTCTCTATTTTACCTCTCTTTATCTCTCTCTTTCTCTCTCCTATCTCTTATATCTCTCACTTTTGACCCTCCCATTATCCCTGACTACCTCTCTCTTGCTCTCCCTCCCTCTTTCACTCCCTTAATCCCTCTCTCTACCACTATAATTATCTTTCTATTTCTTGATCCTTCTCTCACGCTCTCTATTCCCTCACACTCTCTTCTTTCTATTTCTCTATTACACTCTCTCCCTTTCTAGCTCCCTCTTTCTCACTTTCAGTATCACTCTCACTTTTACAGCCTCTTACCCTCTATCTTCTCGCTCTATATTCACTCTCACTCACCCATTCTCACTTTGGTTTCTCTCTCTTCTCCCTCCACTTAATCTTTCTCTCCCTATCACCTCTTTCTCTTGGTTCATTCCCTCTGTCCCTCTCTCTCCCTCTCCTAGTCTCTCTTTCGCTCTCCCAAGTACACTATTACTCCCCCCTCTGAAACTTTTCTGGATCATTCTTGGTCACTCTCCCACAAAATCTTATTCTCTATCCCTCACTCTCATTCACTCTCTTTATATCTTCCCTTACTCTCTCTTCTCACTCACTCTCACTTGCTCTCTCACTCCCACTCTTTATTCTCTCACTCCCTCCCTCCTCTATCTTTCTACATCTCTCCCTCTCTTGTTCTTTTCTCTATTTAAGACTAGTCCCTTTTTCATGCCCTTTTGCTCTCCCCCTCTCTTTCTCTCTTCTATCACTCCCTCTTATCTCTTTATTCACTCTTTCTCACCAACCATCGCTTAGTCTCTTCCTCTAACCCAGTCACTATCCTCTCCCTTTATCTCCTCTCAGTCTCCCTTTATCCCTCCATCTCTGTCCATATCTTCTTCTATATCTCCCTCTCTCTCTGTCTCTCTTCCTCTCACTCCTATCTTTTGCTTTATCTTTCGTGAGTCTCTCTTCTCACTCTATTTCTGCCTCACTCTCCCTCCCTTTCTCCCTCCACCTCTCTCTCCAATCCCTATCACTCCCTTCCTCAATCACTTTATTTCTAGTTCACTCCATCTCTTGCTCACTCTCTCACTCTCTATTTCATCCCTCTTTATTGTTTGCTTGCTCTCTCTTGCCCTTTCTCTGTCCTCTCTCTTGTTCATTCGTCTATAACCCTCTCTTTTCTCTCTTTACTCACACTTTCTCTCCCTCAATCCCTCACTTCTCTCTTTCTCTCTTTGTGTCCCTCTCTCTTCCTGAGTTGCTCTTACATCTCACTGTCGCCCCATATCTCCATCTCATTATTTATTACTTTCTCTCACACATCTATCTCTCTTTTTTTGTCCCTCACACTTTTACTCCCTCCTTCCCTCTCTTTTTCCCTTTCTCTGAGATATTGAGTGAAGAGAGAGGAAGTGGGAGGGAGTGAAGGAAAGTAAGAGAGGGAGCAAGAGAGAATGTTTGTGGGTAATAGTGGGTGAAAAAATTTAGAGACGAGAGACCATAATAAAAGTAGGAGAGAAACAATAAATAGGAGAAGAATATAACAAGTGAGAGAGTGGGAAAAAATAAATAGGGAGACAGATATTTTGAGAGAGGGAGAGAATAAATATACATTTATATTATAAGAAACCTCTAGAGAGGAAGAGATAGAGGGAGGGAGAGTGCGAACGGGAGAGGGAGTGAGAGAGAGACAGGAGAAAGAGAAAGAGGTGAGAGGGAGGAAGAAAAACAAAAAGAAAAAATGAGCAAAGAAGGGAACTAAAGAAATTGAGAGAGAAAATGTGAGAGAAGTTATGATTGAAAGAATAGTAGGAAGGACGCCATGGAGAGCAAGGGGCATAAAGAGAAAGATATAGAAAAGAGAGAGAGGGAGAAAGCATGGCAAAGACAGAGAGAGAGAGGAAGGGAGGGAGAGGAGGCTTGATAAAAGTGGGAGAGGGGGTGTGAGATGGAGAAAGAAAGAGGGGGAAGTTAGAATGTGTTCGTGAGAGTGAGAGAGAGAGATAGTAGCAAGGGAAAAAGGCCAGAGGGGAAGCTAGAAAGAGAAAATGAGTTAGTGAAAGTTAGGAGAGTGAGGGAGTGTGAAAGACACAAGGAGAGAGAGCATGGAAGAGAGAGAGAGCGTTAATAAAAGAAAGAGAGAATGAAAGAGAGAAAGGGAGTGAGGAAGAGAGAGTGGAAGAGAGAATAGAGAGTGTGAAAGAGATAAAGTGAGGGAGTAGGTCCCTCTATATCTCTATTGCTTTCTCTTCGCCACTCATGCTCACTCATGCTCTCTCTCAACACTCTCTTTACATCTCTCTCTCATTGTTTGCCCTCTATCTCTCTCTTTCTTTCACTCTATCCCTCACGCACTCTCTCGCTCTCTCCCTACTTCTCTATCTTTCAATTACACTCTTAGCTCTCTTTGTGTTTCTCTCTCTCTACCTCTTCACATTGTCTTAATATTTCTCACCTTCTCTCACACGTATCTTCCTTTCTCCCCCATCTCTTTCACTCCCTCCCATGCTCTCTCCATGTATCTCCATATATCTCATTCTGTTTTCTAACTCATTCTCACTCTCTCTCACTTTCTTTATATAACTTTCTCACGTACTCCCTCGCTCTCACTTTCTTGCTCTTTATTCTCTAACTCCCTCTCTCCCTCCATCTCTGTCCATATCTCCCTCTGTATCTCCCTCTCTCTACCTCTCTGTTACTTCTTTTTGCTCCATTATTCTTGAGTCTCTCTTCTATCTCTATTTCTACCTTACCCTCTCTCCATCTCTCCCTCCCGCTCGCACTTCAATCCCTTTCTTCACTTCCTCTCTTGCTCTCTCTCTCAATCTCTATTTCATCTCTGTTTGTTGTTTCTTTGCTGTCATTTGCGCCCTCTCCATCTCTCTCTTGCTCGATGTTCTATCTCCCTCTCTTATCTCTCTTTACTCACTCTTTCTCTTCCTCTATCTCTCAATCCCTCTCACTCACACACACAATCTCAATTGCTTTCACATCTTGCTCTCTCCCCTTATATATATATCTCATTCTTTGATATTTTTGCTCATACATCTCCCTTACCTCCTCAATCCCTCCTTCCCTCTCTTTATGCCTCCCTCCCTATCTAACTCCTCTCTCCCTCTCCTCTTACATTCACTCAGTCACTCCCTCTCCCCCTCATTTTATCTATCTCTCTCTCATAACATCTCTCTTGCTCTCTTTTCTCTTACTTACACTCTGTCTACTCACTCGTTCTCTCCCTCTCTCACATTATCTCTTCCCTCACTTTTCATGCTCTCTATTCTCTCGCATTATATTCTCTCTATTTATCTCTCACACTCTTTGCATTTCTCCCTCCGTCATTCTCTCTCTTTAGTTTAACTCTCACTCTTACTACCTCTCTCCCTCACTCTTTCTAGCTTTATGTCGCTCTCTCTCACTCACTCTCCCTTATGTTGCTCTCTCCTCTCTCTCCTCTCAATCTTTCTCTCCCTCTCTCCCCTATCTGTTGCTTCCTTCTCCATCCCTCTCACATACTCTCTCAGTTTCTCCTTAGCTCTCTCAAATGCACTCACTCTTCCCCTTTCACAGTCTTCTAGTTCATTCTCGCTCTCCCTCTAGAAAATCTCATTCTTTACCCCTCCTTCCCTCTCACTCATTGTCTTTATATCTTTCCTCCCTCTCACGCTCTCTTTTCCCTCACACTCTCTTCTCTCTATTTGTCTCTCACACTCTCTCTTCCTTTCTCACTCCCTCTTTCTCACGCTTCAGTTTCACTATCACTCTTACCCCCTCTCTCCCTCACTCTTTCTGACACTGTTTTTGCCTTACCCTCTCTCCATCTCTCCCTCTCGCTCACTCTTCAGTCCCTTTCTTCACTCCATCTCTTACTCTCTCTCCCACTCTCTATTTTATCTCCCTGTGTTATTTCTTTGCTCTCACTTGACACCTCTCTATCTTTCTATCTCCCTCTCTTCGTTCTCTTTACTCACTCTTTCTCTTCTTCTATCTCTTTCTCCTCCTCCTATACACACTCTCTCTCAATTGCTCTCACATCTTGCTCTCTCACCTTATATCCATCTCATTATTTATTTTTTTGCTCATACATCTCTCTTACCTCCTTGATCCCTCCCTCATTCAATCCATCCTTCCTTTTTTTATGCCTCCCTCCCAATCTAACTCCTTTCTCCCACTCATCTTGCACTCACTCATTCACTCCTCTCTATCTCATTCCCTCTCTCTTGCTCTCTCTTCCCTCATATACCCTTTTCTATACTCGCTCGCTCTCTTCCTCTCTCACGTTATCTCTTCCCTCACTCTCTCTTCACTCTATTTCTCTCTCTCTCTCTCTCACTCTCTCCTTTCTCGATCCCTCTTCCACTCACTTCAATTTCACCCTCACTCTTACTACCTCACTTTCTCTCTCTTTCTTACTCCATGTTCACTCACTCTAACTTTTTCTTCAATTGCTCTCTCTACTCTCAATTTTTCTCTCCCACTCTCCCCTCTCTTGCTTCCTTCCCTCCCTCCCTCTCTCTGCCTCTTTCGTTGTCTCTCTCTCACACACTCTCTCCCTCACACTCTCTTCCAAATCAACTTCCCTCTCTCCCACTAAATCTCATTCTCTACCCAGTCTCTCCCTCACCCTAACTTTCTCTCTATATCTTCCATCACTCTCTCTTCTCTCTCACCCTACCTTCCTCTCTCACTCCCACTCTCTTCAATCACACTCATTTTATCCATCTCTCTCTTTCTCACTCTCTCCCTCCTTGCTCTTTTCTCTATTTATGCTTCATCGATTTTTTCTCTCTTTATCTCTCACACACACGCACTCTTGATCTCTTTTATCTCTCTCTCTCTCTCTCTTATCACTTTACTCACTCTTTCTCTCCAACCATCTCTCACTCTTTTCCACCCTCCATCACTCCCTCATTCATTAATTCAGTCTCTCTCTCTATCGCCCTCTTGCTATCTCCATTTCCCCTCTATATCTCCCTCCCCTCCTTGTGTCTCTCTTCTTTCTATTTTTTATCTCACCCTCTCTCCTTCTCTCCTTTCACTCACTCTTCAATTCCCTTCCTTTACTCTTTCTTTTGCTCTATCTCTCTCTCTCTCTCTATTTCATCTCTATTTTTTCTTGCCCTTCTTCGCTCCCTTTCTGTCTCTCACTTTTGTTTGTTCTTCTACCACCTTCTCATCTCTCTTTACTCCATCTCTACCTCTATCTCACTCACTCTCACTCTCCCTCCCTCACACACTCACTTTCAGTTTCTCTCACGTATTGCTCTCTCCTATCATATCCTTCTCATTGTTCTCTCTCACACACTCTCTAATGCATCTCTTTCATCACTCTCTTATCACTTACTCACTCTTTCTCCCCAACCAACTCTCACACTCCTCTCGACCTCTCTCCTTCTTTCATTAATTCAATCTCTCTATCTCTATCTTCCTCTCCCCCTCCTCTCTCTCTCTCCATATCTCACTCTATTTATCCCTCTCTCTACTTCTCACTCATTATCTTTTGCTCTATCTTCCCTGAGACCTCTTATCTCTATATTTCTCCCTTACCCTCTTTCCTTCTTTCTCTTCTGCTCACGCTTCAATACCATTCTTCACTCTCTATTTTGTTCTCTCTCTCTCTCTCACTGTCTAATTCATCTCTCTTTGTAGTTTGTTTGCTCTCATTTTCCCCCTTTTTGTCTCTCTTTTCCTTTCTTATATCTCCATCTCTTCTCTTTCCTCACTCTTTCTCTCCCTTTATCTGTCATTCTCTCTCCCTCCCTCCCTTACACACTCTCTCTAAATTGTTCTCACATCTTGATCTCTCCCGTCATATTCATTTCATTATTTCTTATTTTCTGTCAAAAATCTCTTTCCTCATCGTTCCCTCCCTCTTTCAACACTTATTCCCCTCTTGTGTTCCTTTATTCGTATCTCAGGCCTCTTTCCATGTCCACGTGCATTCACTCCTTCACTCCCTCTCCCTCCCTCTCATTTCTTTATCGCTCTCTCTCATTCCCTCTCTCTTGCTCTCTCTTCTCTCACTTTCTCTTTTCTCTATTTCCCTCCCACTCTCCCTCTCCCTTTATCTTGCTCTCTCTCATTCTTTCTATCTAATTCTCTCCTCTGCTCCTCTCCCTCCCTCCCTTACTATCTCAACCTCTCTCCCTCTCTCCCTCCTTCCCTCTCCATCTCCGTCTCTTCTTCACTCTTTCTCACTTCTCTTATTCTCCCTCCCTATCTCGGTTTAGCTCACAATCGATTGAGCTCTTTTTCTCTCTCATTTCCTATCTCCCTCTCTTGAGTCTTTCCTGCACTCTCTCCCTGTCTCACTCACTCTCTCTCTTTAATCTCTTTCAATCCCTCCTCCTTTCTCACTCTCTTCCTTACTCTTGCCCTCTATCTCTTAATTTCACACTCTCTCCCATTCACTCCATGTCTCTCACTTTCTCTTATGTTTCTCCCTGTCTCTCTCTTGATCTCTCTTGCTCCATTTTCTCTCTCTTTACTCATTCTTTAACTTCCTATATCCATCACTCTAACTCTCTTTCCCTTCCTCTCATTCTCTCACTCTTCTCTCTCTCACCCTTATTCTCTATCATTGTTTATTACTTCCTCTCCTTCCCTCCCTCTTTCCCTCCCTCCCTATTTATTTCGCTCGCTTTTCTCTCTATAGCTCTCTCTCTCTGTTTCCCACTATTTCTTCACTCTCACTTCTTTCTCTATTTCTCTCTCACTCTGATTCTCTCTCCCATCCTCGCTCCCTCACTCTCCCCCAATTCTCTCCCACTATTACTCCCTCACTCGTTTCTCTCTTTCTCTCTTGCACTCTTCCTTCCTTTCTCTCTCCCTTTCCCTCTCACTTTCCCTCCCTAACTCTTTCTCTCTTGCTGAATCTATCATTTTCTTTCTTGTTTCGTTTCTCTTACTCTATTTACCCACTCTTTCTCTTCAGCTTCACTCTCACTCCTACTCCCTCTCTTTATCTCTTTCACATCTCTATCCTCTCTTCCACTTTCAATCGTTGTCTTTATTCTCTGTCAACTTCTCTCTTACTCTTCTCACTTATTCTCTTCCTCTATTCACCCACTTTCTTTCTCTATTTCTCTCACTTCTCTCCTTCAACACTCTCTCTCCCACTTCTCTTCCTGGCTCTTTTCATTCTCTCTCTCATTCTGTTATTCTCCTCCCTCTATCTCTCTTGCTCACTCTCTGTTTCTCCATCATTCCTCATTCTCCTTCTCTCCCTATATCTCTATCAGTCTCACTTCCTCATTTGCCCCCTTCCTCTCCCTCTCCCTCTCCCTCTGTCCCTCCTCACTTCTTCTCTCCCGCTCTCTCCCTCTACCTCTATCATCTCTTCCTCCACCTCCTATTCTCATACATTCTCTCACTCTCTCTTCTTATCATGCTCTCTCTTACTCTCCCTCCCACTATCTCTCTCTTCCTCTCTATATATATACTCCAACACTTTCTATCCCTCTATCCCCCACATCTCTCCGTCCCATCCCTCTTCGCTCCCTCACACTCACTCTCTATTACACCTTTATTATTTTGTTGTTGCTCAATAAATCTCTTTTAATCTCTCTTCTATCACTCTCTCCCCCCTCATTACTCAACTCCTTTTCTCCTTCTATCTTCCTTTCCCGCTCCCTCCCTCCCTTCCTCCCTCCCTCTATCTCTTTCTCCTTCTGTCTCTCAATATTTCTTACTTTCTCTCACTCTTCTTTTTACCTTTCTCCTTTCCTCCCTCTTCCACCTCTCTACATTCATATCTCTCATTATCTATCTATTTATCTATCTTTTGGTTCCTTTACTTGCTCTCCTTATCACTCTTGGTCTATATCTCTCCCTCCTTCACTCTCTTATCTATCTCTATTTCTCTGTAATTCTCACTCCTCTCTCCCTCCCTCTCTCTCTTTAATTTCACTCTCTTAGTTTCCCTTTGTCTCACCAATTCTCTGTTCTCTCCCTTTATCTTTCTCTCTTCTCAACTCTCTCTCCTCCGACTCCTTCACTCTCTCTATCCTCCAAGCACAATCTCTCTTTCTCTCTTACTACTTTCCCTCCCTCCTCCCACCCTCCCTCCCCCTCTCTCTTACTCACTCTATCTTCAACTCTCCCACACTCAGTCTCCATCTACCTCCCTCTCTCCCTCTCTATCCTTTTTTTTCTCACTGTCTTCATCTCTATCCATATATCCATCACTCTCTCTTTCATTCTCTCACTCTCTTTGTCTCTCTTCACTTCCTCCCTCACTCATACTCTCTCTCCCTTCTCAACCTCCTAATATCTTGTTTTCTCTTTCCTTTCTTATTTACTCTTCTCTCCCTCACTCTCTTTTCATATTTCACTTTAGATCTCTTTCACTCTCTCACATGTTCTTGTTATCGCTCTCACTCTCTCCTTCTATCATTCTTACTCCCTCATTTGTTCCCTCTCTAGGTCTCCCTTATGTAGTTAACTCTTCTCTCCATCTCACACACTGACACGCTCTCTAGCGCTCACTCACTATTAATCTCTCACCCTCGCGCCCATCTTTAGCTCCATTTCTTGCTCTCTATCTCACTCTCCATTACCATTTTCTTCTTTCTCTCGCACTCTCTCCTCTCCCTTGCTTCATTTTTCTCTCTTCTCTCTATATACTCTTCTATAATATTTTTTCTCACTCTCTCTTTCTCACTCTATGTTCTCTTTTTTATCTTATACCCTCTTTCACATTCTCTTTTGTTGCTCTCCTCTCTCTTTTTTCTTACTTCTCTCTCACTATATCCAATACTCTCTCTCCTCTCTCTCTTACTTCCATCCCACCACTCTCATTCTCTCTTCTCTCCATCCCTCTCTCTCCCTCCCATTATCCCATTTCTTTTCTCTCTTGCGTGCTCCCTCTCTCTCTCAACACTCTCATATTCTCCCTTACTTTTCACCCCGCACTCACTTGCTCATACTCGATCTTCCCACTGTCACACTTCTCACAATCTCACCCTTTTACTCTCTCTCTCTCTTCCTTTCTCTTTGTTCTCTTTAAAACATCTCACTACCTATTTCAATCTCTCTTTCTCACTCAGTCTCTCCCCCTCTCTCACTCTCAATTCCAACCTTTTTTTATATCTCTTACTCTATCTTCTGTCTCTATCTTTTGATGCTCCCTTTATCTCCCTCTCTCTTTCACTCTCTTTATCCCTCTTTTCCTCCTACTCTCCTTATCCTCCTATCTCTTGATCCCTCTTTCCTTCTCTCCTGCTCTCTCTTTCCCTCTCTCCTGCTCTCTTTCCATCAGTCTCTCTTTTCTCTATTACTTTCTCACACTCTCTCCCTTTCTTACTCCATCTTCCTCTCTATTTAGTTTCACTCTCGCTGTTACGACTTCATATCCTCTCCCTATGTTGCTCCATGATTACTCTCTTCTGCTGCTCTCTCTCCTCTATCACTCTCCATCTTCCTCCCTCGTCCTTCTATTCTCTCTGCTCCCTTTCTCTCCTCTCTTCATCCCTCCTCTTCCTACTTCTTTCTCAAAGATGTGCTTGTTCACTCTCTCTCCCTCTTTCTTCCCCTCTCTTTCTCTATCAAACCATCATTCACTTTCTCTTCCATATCCCTCCCCTCTCTTCCTCTCTCTTTATCATTTCTTTCCCTTTATCTTTCACACTCTCTCCATTCTTTATCTCATTTTGGCATTCCTTCCTCCTCTCTCCCTTCCGCTCATATCTTCTCTGGTCTCTCTCTTATCTCTCTCTCTCTCTTTCACTTTTTTCTCCATGTATCATTTTTAACTGTCACTATGCCCTTCTCTTTCTCTTTGAATTTATTGTTCTCTCTCTCTCTCGCTTGCTCTCTATTTCATTTTCTCTATAGGTCTCTATCATGTCATTATCTCTCCCTCTCTCTCTCTCTTTCTCTTCTTTCGCTCTTTATCCCCTTGCTTTCTCCAGCACATCCCACAGCTCCTTCCCTTTTATTCAACCTCATACCATTGTTCACTTTTCTCTCTCAATCTCTTTAGCTCGCGTTCTTACCCTATCTTATTGTTTCTTCCCTTGCTCTCTAGTTCCTTCTTGATTTTTTCCTCCCACACTCTGCTTTCTCTTGATTTTATTTCTCTCTCACTCACTCACTCTCACTCTCTATTTCTCACCTACTCTATCTTACAATATCTCTCTATATGTATGCTCTCCTTCTCTCCTAATATCTCTCTCACTCTCCCTCTCTCTAACATAATATCTCCTTTTCTCTTGCTCTTCCCTTACCTCTCTTCTCTCTCTTCCCTTACCTCTCTTCTCTCTCAATTTCTCGATTGCCCACTCACTCTTTCTCCTCTCCCTCTCTTTCCCATTTTTTGTCTTACTCGCTCTTACTATCTCTCCTATTGCTACCAATTCCCTCTCTCTTCTAATTCTTTCTCCTTCTCTATCACTCATACACACTCTCTTACATCCCTTCCTCTGTTTCCCTCCCTCTTAGTAACTCTCCCACCCTCCCTCCCTCTCTCTCTACCTCTCCTCTCAACACCTCCACTAACTTTCTCACTAGCTCGTTCTATCTCTCCCTCTCTCTCTTCTTATTCTCTCTCCTCATTTTCTAGCTCACTCTCTTGCTCAAGCTTCCTTCACACTATGTTCTCTCTCCCTCACTCTTACTTTCTCTCTGTATCTTCCATCTCTCTCCCTTCTCTCTCACCCTTTCTTCCTCTCTCACTCCCACACTCTTCAATCTATCTCACTCCCTCCTTCTATCTCTCTTTATCACTCTCTCTCTTTTTCGCTCTATATAAAGTATTCTTGCTCTCATTTATATAGCACTCTTTTCCATTGCAATCACTTTCACACACACACCCTCTCTCACTCTCTCTCTCAATCCCACTCATCACCATCATATCACTCTCACTCTTAATCTGTCGCTCTCCTTTCTCTTTCTTTGTTCCTTCTCTCTCTCCTTATATCTCTTTTACTGATTTCTCTTCTCTCTTTCTCCTTTCACTCTTTCTCTCCATAAATCCCCCACTCTCTCTCCTTCTCCCTCCCATCTCAATTCCCTTCTTTCCTCACTGTCTCTCTGTCTCTTACCCCTCTCTTTCCCTCCCACTCTCTCCCTCTGTCTCACTCTCTCCCTCTCCCACTCAATTCCATCCTTTCCTCTCTGTCTCTCTGTCTCTCACCTCTCTCTTTAACACACTCTCTCCCTCTCTCTCTCTCAATCTTTCTTGCTCTCTCTCAAGATCTCTCTCTCATTCGTTCTCTAGTTCTCCTTCCCTCTCTCCCTCTGGTTCACCTTGTCTTACTCTATTTTTCCTGACTCTCTTTTCCCTCTATTTCTATCTCTATCTCTCTCTCTCTTTGTCTCAATCCCTCACTCGTAAATTTCTCTCTCCCTCGCTCAATCTCTCTCACACATTCTATTTTTTTCTTACTTTTGCACTTCTCTCTTATGATCTCTCCTCATTCACTCCATCTTCTCTCTTTCTTTAACCCTATCTTTCACACACATTCCCTCTGTAAGTTTTGCCTCTCTCAATTCCCCTCTCTTCTTTCTTTAATTATTTCACCCCTTATCTCTCTTTCTATCTTCCTTCCTCCTTCCCTCTTTAATTCTCTCCATCCCTTTGTCTCAACCTTATCTCTCACTCTCTATTCTTTACTCAGCCTCCCTTCGTCCCAACCCTTTCTCCTTCTCTCCCTATATATCAATCTTACCACCTAGCTCACTTCTCTCTAATTCTCTAGCTTCCTATCTCTCTCTTCTTTGTTTCCCTCCCTTCCTCCCTCACACTCTCTCTCCCTGCCCACTCTCCTAATATCTCACTTTCTCTTTTTTGCCTCTCTCTCATTCCATCTCTTACACCCTCTTCTCTCTGACACACTTTTTTCCTCTTCCTCTGTAGATCTCTTTTATTATCCCACTCTCCTTCTCTTTATCCCTCTCTCTCTCCCCTTTCTTTCTCACTCCCTAATTCATGCCCTCTCTAGGTCTCCCTTATGTAGCTCGCCCATCTCTCTCCTTATCCTCACACTCTCTCTTAAGCACTCACAAACACTCATACACTCTCTCATTCTTCTCTTTCAATCTCCCTCCCTCAAGCTCTCTTAAGCTCCTTTTCTAGATCTCCATCTCGCTCTTTATTACACTCCTACTCCTTCTCTCGCACTCATCCTCTCTCTCCATTGCTGCATCGTTTTCTCTTCTCTTTATCCCCATCCCTATTATTCACTTTCCTTTGCTCTCTCTTTCTTGCTTTCTATTCTCTTCTTCTATCTTATGCCTCTTATGCCCTTTTCAATGTTGTCCTCTCTTCTCTCTTTCATCTCAATCTTTCTCTCCCTCTATGCCCCACTCTCTCTCCCCCTCTCTATTGCTTCCATCCCTCCCAGTGTCTTTTTCTCTCTCTTCTCTCCCTCCCTCCATCCCTCTCTTTATCTCCCTCTCGCTCTCTTTTTCTCTCTTTCACAGACTCTATCCCGCTCTCCCTCTCTCTCTCCTAATTCATCCCCACTCTCTCTCCTACTAATCTCATTCTCTACCCCTCTCTCCCTCACTCTCACTTTCTCTCTATATCTTCCATTTCTCTCTCTTCTCTCTCACCTTTCTTCCTCTGTCACTCCTACACTCTTCAATCTCTCTCACTGCCTCACTCTATCTCTCTTTCTCACACTCTCTTTCTTTTGCTCTTTTCTCTTTTTATTTTTTATCACATTTTTTTTATTTCGCTCTCCCTCTCTCTTTATCTCTCTCATGCACACACTCCCTTACTCTCTTTTATCACTCGCTCTTATCACTTAACTCACTCTTTCTCTCCAACGTTCTCACAATCTCTTCCTCCCTCCCTCTTTCCCACACTCATTAATTTAGTTCTCCTCTCTATCATTCTCAGCCTTCGAGCTATCCCAAAATCGTGTCTATATCTCCCTTTCTTAACCTCTCACTCACTATCTTTTACTCTATCTTCACTAAGTCTATGTTCTCTCTAGATTTCTTTCTCACCCTCTCTTATTCTCTCCCTCCCGCTCACTCTTCAATGCCTAGCTTCACTACCTCTCTGCTCTCTCTATCTCTCTCACTCTCTATTTAATCTCTCTTTATTATTTTCTTGCTCTCTTTATCTCCCTCTCTGTCTCTCTCTTGCTATTTCTTCTATCGCCCACACTTCTCTCTGTTTGCTTACCCTTTCTCTCCCTCAATCACTCACTCTCAATCTCACTATCCCTCCCTCACACTCTCTCTTGTAGTTTTTATCACATCATGCTCTCTCTCCCACATATCCATCTTACTATTTCTTATTTTCTTTCATGGAACTCACTTTCCTCCTCGATCCCTCCCTCTTTCAGTCCCCACTTTCCTCACTTTCTCGCTCCCTCCCTATCTTATTCTCTCTCGCTTCTGTTGCACTCACTCATTCACTCCCTCTCCCTCCCTTTTGTTATCCCCATCACTCTCTCTCTCATTCCCTATCTCTTGCTCTCTTATCTCACCTTCCCTTTTCTCTATTTCTCTCTCTTTCTCTCCCATTCACTCACTCTCTGTGTCATCCTCTCTCTCATTCTCTCCCTCCCTCTTCCCTCTCTCCCACTCTCTCTATCTCCCTCTCTTCCTCTCTCTCCCTCTCTCCCTCTTGTCTCCCTCCTTCCTTCTTCCTTCTCACTCAATATTTCTCAATCTCCCTCCTTTTCTCAATCTTACTCACTACCTTTGCTCTCTCCTCCTCTCTCGCTTCTTATCTCTCTCTCTCTCTTAAATCTTTCTATCTTTCTCCCTCTCTCACTCCCTCTCTCTCTCTTTAATCTTTCTCACTCTCTTTCTCTATCTCCAACTACTCACTCTCTCCCTCTATCTCCCCCTTTCTGACCCTCTCCCTTATAATTACCCTCTTTCTCCTTCCCATTCTTGCTCTCTCCCTTTCTCACTGTCTCACTCTCTTTTTGTTTCTTTCTCTCGCTCTCTAGCTCTCCCT
>JAKZJZ010001704.1:0-25004 GCA_022702705.1 Papilionanthe hookeriana x Papilionanthe teres | reverse complement strand
AAGCAAGAGAGAGAGAGAGAGCGGGGAATATAGTGAGAGAAAAATTAGAGGAAAAGAGAAAAAAGAGCTACTCCCTCTTGTTCCGTCTTCCTCACTCTTCCTTCTATTCGCTCTCTCGCTCTTTTTCTCCCAGTCCCCCCTCTTTATCTCTATATTACTCCCACTCTTAACTTGTCCTTATATCATTCTCATTCTCTATTTTCTCTTTCTCATAACCAATCTTTTTTTTGTCTCTCTTCTCTCTCATTCCTTTTACACTTTCTCTCCATATAACCTCAACTCTCTCTCACCCTCTCTCACTTTCCCCCTTCCCTCCTTATATCTCCCTCTTTCTCTCCCTCCCCTCTCTCTTTCATGCTCTCTCCCCCTCTCTCACTCCCTCTCTCTCTTTAATCTCTAGCTCTCTCCCTCTATCTCCCTCATTTTCACTCTCTTCCTTACTCTCGCCCTTTATCTCTCTCTGTCTCGCTCTCTCCTTTTCTTACTATGCCGCTTACTCTATATTTTGTTTCTCTCTCACGCTTTCTTGCTCTCTCTTACCATCTTTTCTCTCTTTACTCTTGCCCTCTCTCTCTCTCTTTCTCCTTCTCTCCCTTTCTCACTATGTATCTCACTCTTTATTATGTTTCGCTCACTCACTCTCTTGCTCTCTCTTCCTCTCTTTTCCCTCTCTTTATCTTTTTATATCCATAAGTCAATCTCTATTTCTACCATCCTTTTATTTTATCTCTTTTCCTTTTCACCCCCTCTTCTCTCTTTTTGTTTATTACCTTCTCTCCCCCCCTTATTTCTCTATTTAGATCCCTCTCTCCTTCCCACTCTGACCTCTCTTTCTATTTTTTCTCTATTTCTCTCTTTTCATCCTATCTTTCTCCCTTCTTGGCTCACTCAATCTTTTCAATTTCACTCTCACTCTTACTCCCTTACTCTCTTCTGTCTCTTTCTCTCTTGCTATCTCTCACACTTTCTCTCTACCTCCCTCTCTCTCCCTCTCACTCCCTCCCTAACTCTCTCTCTCTTGCTCCATCTATCGTTCTCTCACACACTCACCTCTCTCTCCAACTTTTATCTCTCTCAATCCCTTTCTCTTCTCCCACTCATTGTTTTTCACTTTCTCCCTATTTCTCATTTCCTCCTTTCCTCAATCTCATCCCCATCTCTCAAAGTCTCATTTCCTCTATCACTATAGATCTCTTTCATTATCCCACTCTCATTTTATTTATCATCTCTCTATCTTTCTCACTCCACTTTTTTCGCTATTACTATAGATCTCTTTTATTATCCCACTCTCATTCTATTTATCACTCACTCTTTCTATTTTTCTCATTTTTTCAATCCTGCCCTCTTGCCATCTCTAGGACTCCCTTATGTAGCTCACCCTTCTCTCTCCATCTCACACACACTCTCTCTTGAGCTCTCACACACACTCATACACTCTTTCATTCTCACTGAATCTCCCTCTCACACCCACCAAAGCTCCATATTCCTTCTCCCACTTTCTCGCCTCTACCCTATCCTTCACATGTACTCTCTCTCTCGCTCTCCAACTTTTATCTCTCATTGTTTTTCACATTCCCTCACACTTCTCTCTATTTCTCTCTCCTTCTCTCCCTCTCTCTATCTCCTCCCTCTCTCACTCTCTTTTACTTACTCTAATTCTTATTTGTATCCTCTTTATCTATATATCTCTCTTATCCCTCCCTCACTCTCTCTTTCATTCTCTCACGCTCACACTTCTCTAACTCTTTCTCTTATGTTTTTCTCTCACACTCTTCCTCTAACACACACACACAATCTCTCTCTATGCTCAATCTTTCTCTCCGTTATCCCCCACATGCACCCTCTATCTTGGTTTCCAAATTTTATTTTTCTCAATCCCACTCTCTTCTCAATCATTATTTCTCACATTCTCTCACACTTCTCTCTCCCTTGCTCTCTCTCTCACCCTCCCTCTTCCTGTCACTCTTATCTCTCACTCTTTATTCCTTAATCATGTTCTCACTCTCTCCCTCTCTATCATTAACTCTCTTAATCCCTTCCTCACTCTCTCTTTCATTCTCTTGCTCTCTATCTCTCTTATTTTCCTCCCTTGCTCACTCACTCTCTCCCTTCTCACCCTCCTAATATTTTTTCTTCTCTCTTGTCCCTCTCACTTCCCTTTCTTGTATCCTCTCATCTCCTTTCCTAATTCTCACAAGATCTCTTTTACTCTCTAACTATTGCACTCTTTATCGCTCTCACTCTCTCCCTCTATCATTCCCACTCCTCATTCATGCTCTTTATAGGTTCCCTTTTCCTTCTCTATCTCCCTCTCTATCTTCCTCTCTCTTACTCCACTCTCACCTTTCTGTTATTCTTCCCCTTTCTTTACCCCTTACTTACTCTTACTCGATCTTCACACAAACTTTCTTCTCAGTCTCTCTCCCATTCACTCTCTCACTTTCTCTTTCCTACTCTCTTACTTCCATTCACTTCCTCTCACATCCTCGTTTTTTCTGTCAATATCTCTTCCCTCCCTTTTCTCTCCTTCTCTCTCAATCTAATTTCACTCTCAGTCTTACTCCCTCTCATTCTCACCCTCTTTTCTCTATCTCTCTCTCCCCCTTACTCAATCTCTCTATCTCTGTCTCCCTCTTCTCTCACTCTCCTCTCTCACAAATGCTCCCTTACTCTCTCTATTGCTCACTTCCTCGCTTGAACTTAGCCTACTCCATTCTTCTCACTTTCTCAATCTTTGCTATCTCTCTCTTACTCTTTATAATGCAGCTCCCTCTTTAAACACTATTTCTCTTCGTCCATTCTCCCATTTTCTCTCCTCTCTCACCCCTCTCTCCCACCCACTCTCACTCACACTTTCCTCTATCTCGCTCTCTCGCTCCCCCCTCTCTCTCTCGCACTTTCTCTCCCTCTATTCCTTTACAACTCTCTCAAACAATTTATCATCCATTCTTTTCCTCTCCCTCACTTTACCCCTCTCGCTTACTCGCTCTTTTAGCACTCTATAGTTCTCTCCCACACACTCTCTCTCACACTCATTCTCCCTCTCTCTATCTCTCTATTTTTTTTCTCTTTACCAATCACGCTCTCTCTCACAATCTCTATTATATTTTTCCTTCTCGATCTTTTGGTCTCTCTTATGTTGCACTTTATTCTCTCTCCTTCTCTCACTCTATCCCCCACTCTCTTGATCTCCCTCTCCCTCAACTTCTCTCTCATTTAATCCCACTCCCACCTCTCTCTCTTTCTTTCACACTTTCTGCCTCTTCTCTCTCATTATTTATCACCTTCTCTCACACATCTCTACCTCTCTCTCCCTCTCACTTTTACTCCCGCCTCCCTCTTTCCTTCTCTCTGCATATATCTCACTGTTTTTACCTTACTCTTCTTCTCAATCTGTCCTATTTTATTAATATATATTTCGCTCTTATTCCCTCATTCACTCTCTTGCTCATTATTCTCTATCCCCTTATAGCTTCCACTCTCTACCTCCCACTCACTATCTTTTACTTCTTTCTCTCTCCCCTTTCTCTTTCACATACTCTCTCACTCTCTCCTTCTACTGCTACATCTCCCTTGCTCTCTCTCTGAATCTCTCCTTCGATCTCTCTCTCACTCATCTACTTTGCTCTCTCTCTCAACCCTCCCTTACTCAATATTTTCTCACTTTCTTTACTCTCTATTTTTCACTCACATTTTCTTTCACTCTCTGTCTCAATCATTCACTCTTTAATTGTTGTAACTCTCTCTCTCTCTTTCTCTCTATACCTCTCTGTAACTTTCTTTTCTATCTTTATTTCTTGCTCCCTTGCTTTTGTCTCTCTTGCTCTCTCTTTTGTCACTGGCAATTCTCTCTTTGCTCAATCTTTATGTCCCACAACCTTCATACAAACTCTATCTCTCGCTATACAACTTTTCTCTCTCTCAATCATTCTCTCTTCTCACTCTCATTATTTATGACTTTCTCTCACAGTTCCATCCTTCCCTCTCGCCCTCCCTTTCTCCCTTCCTCTCTCAGTCACACTTACTCTCAATCTCTTTTGCTTATGTTCTCACTCTATCCCTCTTCATCTATATATTTATCTTGCTTCCTCCCCACTCTCTGTTTCATTCTCTCATTCTTTATCTCTCTCTCCTCTCCCTCCCCCTCCCTCCTCTACATCTCTATCCCTTCCCACCCTTTTAATATCTTTCTTCTCTCTTGTCCCTCTCTCTACTTTCGTCTCTTTTATCCTCTTCACTCTCTCACATTCTTTCCTCTTTCTCTCTAGATCTCTTTCACTTTCATACACTGGCTTGCTTTATCAATCTCACTCTGTCCCTCTATCTTTCTCACTCCTTCAATCTTGCACTCTTTTTGTCTCCCTTATGTATCTCACTCTTCTCTCTCCATCTCACACACTCATACACACACACACTCTCTCTCTCAATCTCTCTCCCTCTCTCACACTCATGCACACTCTCTCTCATTCTCCAACTTTTTTTTATCTCTCCCAATCCCTCTCTCTTCTTTCTCATTGTTTCTTACATTCTCTCATACTTCTCTCTCTCCCCCTCCCTCTCTCCATCAACTCTTTCTCTCACTCTCCTTTCCTTATTATTGTTCTATATATCTCTTGATCTCTCCATCACTCTCTCTTTCATTTTCTCGCTCTCAGTCTCTCTCTTCTCTTCGTCCCACCCTTGCTCACACTCTCTCTCCCTTCCCACCCTCTTAGTATCATTTTTATCTCTTGTCCCTCTCCCTCTTTCCCTTTCTTATATCCTCTTCTCTCCCTCACTCTCTTTTCCAATTTTTCTCCAACTCTTTAACACCTCACTCTCTCCCTCTATCTCTCTTGAGTTGCTCACTCTTCTCTCTCCATCTCCCACACTCATACACTCTCTCACTTCCCTTAATCTCACTCCCTCTCATCTTCTTTAGCTTCATTTCTTCCTCTCTATCTCACTCTCTATTACCGTTTTGTTATTTCTCTCTCACTCTATCCTTTCCCTCCCTTACTTCATATTTTTGTCTTCTCTCTCTATCCCCTTTTCTACCAATCTCTCTTTCTTACTCTCTATTCTCTTTTTCTATCTTATACTCTCTATCACACTCTACTTTATTGTTCTCTCTTCTCTCTTTTCTTTTACTTTCTCTTGCTCTAATCCCCACTCTCTCTCATATCTCTCTCTCTTGCTTCCACCCCTCTCATTTTCTCACTTCTCTACCTCTCTCCCTCTCCTTACCTTTATCCCTCTCTTTTCTGCTCACTCCCTCACTCTATATTGTCCAGTTCTCCCTCACTTTATACCTCTCACTCATTCTCTCACTCTTCATTCTCTCTCATACATACTGTCCCCCTCTCTCCCTCCCTCCCTCCCCCTCTCCTTCTCTCACTCTTCATTCTCTCTCATACACACTGTCCCCCTCTCTCCCTCACTCTTTTCACTTTCATCCCCCTCTCTCTCCCACAAAATCTTATTCTCTAGCCACTCTCTCTCACTCTCTCTTCCTCTATCTGTCACTCTCTTCCATCCAACTGATGTCCTCCATCTATGTCTCTCTATATCTTCATCACTCTCTCCCTCAATCACTCTTTTCTCAGTTTATGCTTTATCACTTTTTATTTCTCCATTGCTTTCTATTTCTCTCTCACAATCTTTACTACTCTTTTTCATCACTCTCCTATCACTTTACACACTCTTTCTCTCTAACCATCTCTCACTCTCTTCCTTCCTCCCTCTTTCGCTTTTTCAGTAATTTAGTCTTGCTCTCAATATCTCTCTCCCTCCCCCCTTGCCCTATCTCCCTTAATATCCCCCTTTTTCCACCTCTCACTCACTATCATTTTTTCTATCTTCCTTGAGTCTCTCTTTTGTATCTATTTCTGCCTACCACTCTCTCCCTCTCTCCCATGCCCTCACTCTTTGATCCTTATCTTTACTCCCTCTCTCATAGAAGGGAAAGGAATAAAAATTAGAGAAATGAGTGAGAGAGTGAGAGTGTGTGTAATAGAGAGAGCAATAGAGAAAATGAAGCATAGAGAAAAGAGTGAGAGAGGGAGAGAGTGAGAAAGTGAGAGATAGAGAGAAGGGGTATTAGATATTGAAGAGAGTGGAAGTGAGTGAGATTGAGGGAGTATGAATGAAGAGGGAGTGAGGGAAGAGAGTGAACGAGATGGAGAGAGGGAGTAGAACATGAGATTGAAAGAGGGGGATGAAGAGGAAGTGAGAGAGAGTGTGAGAGAGGAAGAGAGAGGAAGTGAGGCACAGAAGCAATACAGAGGGGAGAGAGGGGGATACATATTAAAAAGAGAGACATAAGAGAGAGCAGCAGAATAGAGATTATGTGAGAGAGAGTGAACATGGAGCAAGAAAGATACTGAAAGGAGGGAGTAAGAGTAATAGTAAAATGGAAGAGAGAGAAAATAGAGCGAGAAAGGGAGAGAGTGTCAGAGAGAAATAAAGAAAGAGTTAGGAAGAGAGAGCTTGGGAGAGGGAGAGAGTGAGTGAGCGAGATTGGAAACAAGAGAGAGATAAGGAGAGTGGAAAAAGAGTGGGATGTCGGGAGTGAAAGAGAGAGGGGAATGAACGAGATGTGGTGAGGGATAAAATTGTTAAGAGAGAGAGAGAGATAGAAGAGACAATGAGAGTGATAGAGAGATAAAGAGAGATGGAATAGATGGCGTGATATAGAGAGGGGTGGAGTGAGTGAGAATAAGAGAAAGAGAGAGGGATTGAGATGGATTAAAGAGAGAATAGAGAGAGAAAGTGATAAAGAGTGAAAAGAAAATAGGGCGAGATGAGGAGATTGAGTAAGAGAGAGTGAGTGAGGTAAAGAGATAAGGAGAATAGAAGAGTGGTGAGAGAGAGTATAAGAAAGAGGGAGATTGAGGGGGAGACTGAGGAAGATGGGGAAGGAGAGGAAGGGAGGGAGGAAGTAAGGGAGGAATGGAGTGAGGAAGAGAAGAGAGAGAAAGAGATAGTGGGAGGGATGGAAGCAATAGAGAGGGAGAGAGAGTGAGGCATAGAGGGAGAGAGAGAGTGAGATAAAAGAGAAATGCCAGAGCAAAAGAGAACATGAGAAAAAATATAGAGCATCAAAGAGAGAGCGAGGCAGAACAAATAATAAAGATGAGGATATAGAGTTAAGGGAGAATTAAGCAGCAATGGAGTGGGAAAGAGTGCAAGAGAAAGTGAAAGATGGTATGGGAGAGGGAGATACAGATCGAGAAATTGAGCTTAAGAGCGTGAGAGGGAGAGAAAGTGAGAGAACGAGAAAGTGTAATAGAGTGTATGAGCACGTGTGAGAGCTCGAGAGAGAGTGAGTGAGATGGAGAGAGAAGAGACCTAGATAGGGCAAGAATGAGGGAGTGAGAAAGATAGAGGGAGAAAAAGTGTGATAAAAAGAACGAGAGTGAGAGAATATAAGAGATCTAAAGAGAAAGAGGAAAAAATAATTAAGGAGAGAAGAGGATATAAGTGAGGGAATATGAGAAAGGAACAAGAGGGGGAAAAAAGATATTATGAGAGTGGAAAGGCAGAGAGAGTTTGAGGGAGGACGGAGGGAGATAAGAGCAATAGAAAGAGGAGAGATAAAAAATATAGTAATAATAAATGGTACAGAAAAGGGAGTGGGGAAGAGTAAGAAAGAGAGCTAAAGCGATTAACAGAGATAATGTAAGAGAAGATAAGAGGTTAAGAGAAAGGGATGCAAGAAGTGAGAATGAGAGGTAGCGAGAGCTTTAGAGTGATGGATATTGGGTGATAAAGAGTGAGTAAAGAGAGAGAACAAAGAGTGAGAGAGAGCTCGAGAGCAAGAGAACATAATAGAGAGAGACATATTGAGAAGAGGAGAGAGCAAGAAAGAAAGAGATAGAGGGCAAGAGTGAAAAAGGGAAAGATAGATAGAGATAGTTAGAGAGACTAAACAGAGAGAGGGAGTGAAAGAGGGATAGAGAGAAAGAAAGATATAAGAGAGAGATAGGAAGCGAGAGAGGAAGAGAGAGCAAAAGATAGTGAGCAAGATAGTGATAGGGAGGGAGATTAAGAGAACGAGTGAGAAGGAAAAAGAGATGGAGATGGAGATGGAGAAAGATTAACATAGTCTGAGTGGGAGGGAGGGATGCGAGAGGGAGAGAATTTGGAAGAAAGGATGAGAGAGAGAGCGAGAGAATGGGAGAAAGAGAGAGAGAGAGAAGTAGATAAAAGATAAAGTGAGTGGAGAGAGCAAGAGAGAGGGAGAGAGAGCATGATAGAGAAAACGAGAGAGAGGGAGGGAGACAATGACGGAGTGCAATAGGAGTGAGAGAGAGGATTAAGATTGGGAGAGAGTGAGAAAGTGAGGGAAGTGGGGCTTGAAAAAGGGTGGGATCAAGGACAAATGAAAGATCGATGAGAAAAAATAAGAAACAATGAGATGAATATGAGGGGAGAGAGCAATATCTGAGAGAAACTGAGAGTGAGTGTGTGAGGGAGGGAGAGAGAGAGAGTGAGATAAAGGTAGAGATAGAGTGAGTAAAGAGAGAGAAGAGAGGGTGACAGAAGAAAGTGTAAGAGAGAGACAGAATGGGGGCAAAGGCGAGCAAGAAAACAATAATAAGAGGTGAAAAAAGAATAGAGAGTGAGAGATAGAACAAAAGAATGAGTAAGGATAGGGATTGAAGAGTGAATTAGAAATGGAGAGATAGAATGAGGTTGAAGAGAGAGTGGAAGGGAGGGAGAGAGAAAGAATAGGGACTCAGAGAAGATCGAGTAAAATATAGTGAGTGAGAGGTAAAGAGAGGAAGATGTAGAGGGAGGGGAGATATGCAGAGAGTGTGAGGATGAGAGGGTGATAGAGAGAGAATGAAGCAATGAAAGAGGCTGAAAGTGAGGGTTGGTTGGAGAGAAAATTGGGTAAAGAGATAAGGATGACTGATAAAAAGAGAGAGCAATAGAGTGTCTGTGTAATAGAAAGCAATAGAGAAAGAAAAGTGATAAAACATTGTGAAAATAGCGAGAGAGGTAAAGAGTGAGAATGTGAGAGGTGAAGGGAGTATGAAAGAAGAGAGTGAGGGAAGATATAGAAAGAGAGCAAGTGAAAGGGAGCGAGGGGGTAGAAATTGAGATTGAAGTAGAGGGGGATGAAGAGGAAGTGAGTCAGAGGGAGAGAGGGAAAGAGTTTGCATTGAGAGAAAGAGAGTGAGAGAGGAAGAGAGAGGAAGTGAGGCATGGAAGCAATAGAGAGGGGGATAAAGATAGAAAGGAAAGAGAGAAGAGAGAGAAACATAATAGAGAGTAAGTGAGAGAGAGAAAACATGGACCGAGAAAGACAGTGGGAGGAGAGAGAAAGAGTGATCTTGAAATGGAAGAGGGAGACGAAAAGGGTGAGAGTATAAGAGAGAAATAAAGAAAGGTTGAGGTAAGAGAGAGCATGAGAGAGGGAAAGATTGAGCGAGATAAGGAGAGTGGAGAACAAGAGGGATGTAGGAAGCGAAAGAGAGGTGGTGAGGGATAAACTGTGTCAGAAGAGAGAGAGATAGAAGAGAAAGTGAGAGAGATAGAGAGATAAAGAGATAGAATAGAGGGTGTGTGTGTGAGAGAGAGAGAGAGCAAGGAGTGAGCAAGTAAGAAAGATGAGAGAGGGAGTGCAATGGATTAAAGAGAGATCGGTAGAGAGAATGTGATATAGAGTGAAAAGGAAATAAAGAGAGAATAGAGACCGAGGGATGATGGGCAAGAGAGTGAGTGAGAGTTAAGGAGATAGAGAGAATAGAAGAATGGCAAGAGAGAGTAAAAGAGAAGGAGATAGGGAAGGAGAGGGAGGGAGGAACAAATTAAGGGAGGAGGGGAGGGAGGGAGAGAAAAGAGAGAAAGAGACTGTGTGAGGAATTGAAGCAATAGAGATGGAGAGAGACAATGTGGGATAGAGAAAGAGAAAGAGTGAGGAAGAGAGTGGGAGTGAGGTAGTACAAGAGGAGGTGAGGGAGAGCAAGAGTGTGAGAGAGAGAGAATGAAGATATAGAGAGAAATAGAGAGAAATAGAGAGGGACAAATAGAGAGAAATAGAGAAAGATATAATAGAGTGTCTGAAAGAGAGCTTGAGTGGTAAAAAGAAAGAAATGGAGAGATAGAAGGAGGCTGTGAGAAAGATTGAAGAGAGAGAGGGAGCAAGAGAGGGAGAGAGAGTGAGAGAGATATAGAGAGTGCTGGAAGATAGAGCAAGAGAGAGTGAGCGAAATGGGGAGAGAGAGGGAGAACAAAAGAATGGATGATAAAGAGTGAGAGAGGAGATGTAAAGGGAGCGAGCAAAAGGGAAGGAGGGAGAGAGGGAGGGAAAGTGCGATATAAAGAGAAAGAGGAAAGTGTGAGTGAGGGAGGGAGGGAGGAGGACAGAGGAGAGATAGTGGGAGGATGAACTAAGAGAAATAGTGATAGAAGATGGAGGAGCAGTACATAGAGTAGGTGAGAGATATAATAAACAGTGAAAAGATAGAAGAAGGGAGGGGAGTGAGCTAAGTTGAAGAAAGGGAGAGAGCGACATAAGGAGAGAGAGTGAAAGATAAATTGAGAGAGAAGAGAGTGAGATAAAGAGAGAGACGAATATAGATAGGCAGAGTCAGGGTGAGAGAGAGCAGGAGAGAAGGAGACAGAGATAGAAAAAAGAGGGTGAGAAAAGAGGGAGTAAGAGTGAGAGTAAAATTTAATAGACAGAAGGAGGGAGTGGGAAGAGATTTTGAGGAATGAAAGTTGAAGTGAGAATGAGTGAAAGAGAGAAAGACGGGGAGCAAGAGAAAATGTTTGTGGGCATAGTGGGTGTGAAAAGGACAGAGAATAGAGACCAAAAGAATACAAAGTAAAAGACAGGCAATAAAGAATGAGAAAGAGAGAGGGAGTGAGAGAGATATATATCTGAGGGAGTGATGGAGGGAGGGAGAGAGAAATAGAGAGAGAATAGAGTAGGGAAAGATAGAGAAAGAGGGAGTGAGTGAGAGGGAGAGAGGGAGGGTTATAGGAGAATGAATGAGAGAGAGAGATAGAAAGGTTGAGGGGAAGTCCTTGAGAGGGATAGATGGAGAGAAAGAGAGACCGTTTGTAAGAGAGAGGGGAACAAGTGAGAGAGAGGGGAAGGAGTGAGAAAGAGCAAGAGTGAATAGGATAGAGGAAGCGAGAGTGAGAGAGAAGAGTGATCAAGAAAAGAAAGAGCATAAGAGAATAGAAAGTTACAATAAGAGAGAGGGAGGGAGTAAAAGTTAGAATGAAATAGAATAGAGAGAGGGAGCAAGAAAGAGAGAAAGAAGAAAAAGTAAGGAAGGAGAGCAAAAGAGAAGGAGCAAGAGAGACAATGAGAGTGGGTTTGAGAGAGAGAGAGAGTGAAGAGGGAGTGTTTGTGTTTGAGTGAATGTAATGAAAAAGAGGTTATAGTAGAGAGGGTGGGAGTGAGAGAGATTGAAAAATAGAGAGAGGGATGGAGTGAGAGATATTGAAGAGAGGGAGTGACAAAGGTAGAGAGAGTGAGAGAGCAGAAAGAGAAGAAAAAATGAAGGAAGATAATGAAAGAATAACAAGGAGTGATAATGAAAAAGAGTGAAAGAGGTAGAGAGTGTGAGGAAAAGAAATTGAATGAAAGAGAGAGGGAGTGGGGAATAGAAAATGATGGGGAGGAAAAGAGAGAGGGAAAGATAGAGGGGAAGGAGAAGAGAGAGAGAGATTGAGGAAGGGAAAGAGAATGTGTGAGAGTGAGTGAGGGTTAGAAAGTGGGAGAGAGGGAAAGATGGATGGAGAGAGAAAGGAAGAGATTATTTGTCCCTCTCACACTTATTCTCTTTATCGGTTTCACTCTCTCCCTCCATCATTATCACTCCCTCAATCTTGCCCTCTCTAAGTCTCCCTAATGTAGCTCACTCTTCTGTCTCCATCTCACAGACTCATACACTCTCTCCGTCTCTCGATTGCTCTCCCTCTCTTTAAATCTCTATCACTCTCTCACACTCTCGCACACCCTCTCTCTCGCTCTCCTAATCCCTCTCACTTTTTTCTCATTATTTCTCACATTCTCTCACACTTCTCTCTCTCTCTCTCTCTCTCTCTCTCTCTCTCTCTCTCTCCCTCCCTCTCTTTATCTCCTCTTTGTCTCACTTTCCTTTCCTTACTCTAGCTTTCACTCTCTTCCTCTCTATCAATATATCTCTCTTGATCTCCCTCACTCTCTATCTCTCTTTTCTTTTCCTCCAACCCTTTCTACCTCTCTCTCTCCCTTCACATCCTCCTAGTATCTTTTTTTTCTTTTGTCCCGCTCTCTCTTTCCCTTCTGTATATCCTCTTCTCTCCCTCACTCTCTTTTCTTCTTTCTCTCTGGATCTCCTTCACTCTCTCACTATTATACTCTTTAACTCTCTCACTCTATCCTCTATCACTCCCAATGCCTCATTCGTGCCCTCTCTAGATCTCCCTTGTGTATCTCACTCTTCTCTCTCCATCTCATACACTCATACACTCTCTCAATCGCTCTTATTATGTCTCTCTCTCACCCTCGTTAGCTCAATTTCTTGCTCTCTATCTCACTCTCTATTACCATTTTGCTTTTTCTCTCTCACTTTCTGCTCTCCCTCCCTCACTCCATCTCTATTATGCTCTCTCACTCTCTCTTTTTCTATCTTATGCTCTTTTACACTCTACCTTGTTGCTCTCTCTTCTCTCTTTTCTATTACTTTGCTCTCGCTTAATCTCCCACTCCCTCCTCTTTATTTTCATCCCTCCATCTCTATTTTCTCACTTCTCTACCTCCCTCCTTTCCTTAACTTTATCCTTCTTTTTCTAACTCCCTCCCTCACTCTATATTCTCTCGTTTTCCCTCACTTCATAACCCTCATTCACTCTTACTCAATCTTCCGTTAGTCTCTCTTTTCACTCTCTCTTCCTTTCTCTTTCTTGCTCACTCTCTTTAAATCCTCTCATTGCCTCATGTTATCTCTCTTTCTCACTCACTCTCTTCCTCTCTCTCACTCTCTATTCCACCTCTTTTTATCTCTCTCACTCTTTGTTCTGTTCTCTTTTGATGCTCTCTTTATCCCTCACTGAGTATCTCTCGCTCTCCCTCCCACTTTCACTCCCTTCATCCCTCTCTTTCTCCTGCTTTCCTTATCTCCCTCTCTCTTACTCCCTCTCTCGCATGCTCGCTCTTTCCCTCTCTCCCACTCACTGTTCCCTTACTCTCTCTTCCCTCTATTTTTCTCTCGCACTCTCTCCCTTTCTAGCTTCTCTTCCTCTCCTTGGTTTCACTCTCACTCTTACTCTCTTTCTCACTCCATGTCACTCTCTCTCTTACTCTCTCTTTTATTGCTTTCTCTCCTTGCTCTCCTTTCAATCTTCTCTCCGTCTCTCCCCAACTTTCTTGTTTCTTTCCCTACCTCCCTCTCTGTCCCATTCTCGCTCTTACTTTTCTTTCTCACACACAGTTCCCCTCTATCCCTCTCTCCTTCTCTCCCTCTCTCCCTGTCACTCCCTTCCAGCTTACCCCATCTCTCTCTCACTAAGCATCGTTCTCTACCAATCTCTCCATCTCTCTCATTCTATCTCTATTTCTTCCTTCACACTCTCTTCTCTCTAACTCTCTTTCCTCTCTCATTTCCACTCTCTTCCATTGCTCTGACTCCCTTCGTCGGCCTCTCTCATTCTCACTCTTGCCCTCCCTCACTATTTTCTCTGTTTATGCTTTATCACTATTTCTCTCTCTCTTTCTCTCTCACACACACTCTATATTGCTCTCTTTCATCACTCTCTTATCACTTTACTCACTCTTTCTCTCCAACCATCTATCACTCTCTTCCTCCCTCCCTCTCTCCCTCTTTCATCAGTGTCTCTCTCTCCCCTTCTCACCCTTCCTTTCTCTTCATATCTAACTCTATATCTCTCTCTGGCTCTCACTCACTATGTTTTGCTTTATTTTCCCTGAATATCTTTTCTCTCTCTATTTCTGCCTGATACTCTCTCCCTCTCTCCCCCACTCTCTCTCTTCAATCCCTATCTTCACTCCCTCTCTTGCTCTCTTTTTCCCTCTCACTATCTCTCTCTTGCTCTTTCTTCTATCTCCCTCTCTTCTAACTCTTTAATTACTCTTTCTCTCCCTATATCTCTCATTCTCTCTCACCCTCCCTCCCTCACACACGCCCTCTCAATTCTCCCTCTCAATTCTCACACTATCTCTCACTCATTCTCTTACTCTCCTTGTCATCACTCCTCTCTCTGTTTGCTCTCACTCTCTCTTCCTCTATCACCAACTCTCTTTTTCTATCTCTCTCCTTCCCTCTCTCTCACACGCACAGGCTACTGTCTCCTTCTATCCCTCCCACGCACTTCCTCTCAACCTTTCCATCTATCTCTCACGCTCTCTCTCTCACACATTTATTCTCATCTTCACGCTGCCTTTCTCCCTCTCACTCACTCCCTCTAGCTCTATCATCCCCACACTCACTTCTCTATATTTCTCTCTCTAGCTCTCTCCCTCCATCACTCTCTCTTACTTAAATTTGTCTCACTCCCTCTCTCACTTGTTGTCTCTCTTACTTTGTATTTTGTTGACCTCTCTACTCTGATTTATTTCGGAGGCACTATTAAATTTCACTCACTCGTATTCCCTCGTTCTCACCAACTTTTATCTGTCTCTCTCTCACTCGCACTATATGCCTTTCACTCAACCTTTCTATCTCCATGTCCCTCTTTCTCTCACTCTCTTCTCTCAAATTTCTCTCTCACTCTCTCTCTCCGTCCGTCGCTCCCTCCCTCTCTTCAACTTGGCTCAATCCCTTCTTCTCTCTTTCTCACTTACTCCCCGTACTATTGCTCCCTCTTCTCTCATTATTTCTCTTTAGCCATCCTCCCACCCTCCCTTCTCTCTCTCCCCTTTCCCTCTATCTCAGTCACAGTATCCTATATCTCTCTCTCGCTCATACTTTTTCTTCCTCTCTCCCTTTGTCCCTCTCCCTCTCTTCCTTTACATCTCTTTTGCTCTCCCTCTCTCTCCCTTGTCACTCAATCGCTTGCTCTATCTACGAACACTCTATTTCTTTAACACTCTCTCACTCTATTGATCCCTCTTCTCTCTATTTCTTTCTCTTACCACACATGCTCTCTCTCTCTCTCTCACTATTATATCTCTTTTTCTCGGTCTATTGCTCTGTCTTATGTTGGCCTTTATTCTTTCTCTTTCTCTCCTTCTATCCCTACACTCTCTCTCACTCTCCCTTTCTCTCTACTTCTCTCTCTTTCAATCCCTCCCTCAGCTCTCTCTGTCTTTCACTCTCTGCCTCTTCTCTCTCTCATTATTCCTCACCTTCTCTCACACATTCTTCCTCTCTCTGCCTCCATCTTTCACTCCCATCTTTCACTCCCTTCCTTCCTCTCCCTTTTCTCTCCATATATCTCACTCTCTTTACCTCACTCTTCTTTTCACTCTCTCCAACTTTATTTATATATGCCTCTCACACTACCTCGCCCGCTCTTGCTCTTCATCTGTCACTTCTCTCCCGCTTCCTTATTTTCTCAGATCCCTTTTATTTCTTCTTTACTCGCACTTTCATTGCTTTTTCATTGTTTCTAGCTTTATTTCTTTCTCTCTCTCTCACCCCCTTTCCCCCTCTTCCTCTCTCTGTCACACTCTCTCCCTTTATCAAATTCTCTCTCTTTCTCTCAATAACCATTACTCTCCATGAGGTCCTCCCTCTTTTTCTTTCAACCTCATAACTTCACTAACCTTTTCTCTCTCTCAATCTTTTTATTTCCGTTCCTTACTCCCTTTTGTCTCATCCCTTGCTCTACATTTCCTTCTTGCTTTTTTTTCATCCCTCTCTCCTCTTCTCTTTCTCATCTCTCTCTCACTCCCTCTCCCACACTCTCCTTACTCTCCCTCCCACTCTATCTCTCTTCCTCTCTAGACCTATTTCATAAGCTATATGTATATATGTATGTATGTATATATATATATATATATATATTAGCAAAAAACAAAAACTTCATTCATTATAAAGGTTTAGTACATCTAATAAAAGGGAGCTTAAGAGAGTCCCCAAAAAGTAACAGCCTTAATGGCTCGAAGGAGTTACGAGAGAAAACAATATTCCTATCGATTCATGCGACATTTTTAGCAAGCCGGTTGGTCGGTTGATTACCTTCTCTAAAGGTATGGGTCCATTTAATTTGTAGAAAGTCGGATGGAGAAGGGAAGGTTCACGCAAAAATAGATCGGGTTCCAAGGTGGAGAAGCGATTGCCTTGCATGATATTCACTACTTGCCGAGAGTCGATTCCAACCAAACATAAGGAAGGTGGAGAGCCTCAGTCGTAGTTAAGGCCGAGAAGGCAGGCAAAATTCAGCCTCCGATGCGAGAAGAAGCAACGATGGGTGATCGGAAGAACCAAAGGAGCTGCCCAGTTATTTCTACGAACGGCTCCAATACCGGCGAGAGGATGATGTAAAGCTTCCATCAATGTTAATTTTCACTCGAGGATGTGAGGGTAAGGACCAATGCAGCAACACTACTTTGTTTGTTGTTGAGGGAACTAATTCGAATTCTTTTTAATGTAGCTACAACGGTTAATCACGGTTGGAGTGAACCATACGAGCGAGACTATCAAATTTAGCTTGGTTCCTGGTCATCTAGATAAACCAACAGATTTCTAAGGGGATGTAGTAAGTGTTTAGGTTTCTCCAATCCTCCCAGCAAGCATCAAAGTCATTCCAGTCATATCTATGTTGAGATAGTTGCAGCTGCTGAAGTACCTTAGTCTAAACCTGCTGAGAAAAAGCATAGGTAAGGAACACATGAGAGAGTGTTTCTTCATTGGAGTACAGAGCCAACATCTAGAAGCACATTTAAGACCTTTTAATTTTAAAATATCATCAAGGTAAAAGTTTGTGAAAGAGCCTCCAGTTGAAAAGACATATATATATATATATATATATATATATATATATATATATATATATATATATATATATATATATATATATATATATATTCTTTCCCTCTCTGAAAATATCTCTTAGTCTCCCCATTAAATTTTCTCTCACTTACTTTTTATCTTCCTTTCCTCTTTCTCTCTTGCTTCCATTCTTGTTTTTTCTCTCTTCCCTCACTTTCTTTTCTCTCTCTATTTATGTATTGCTCTTTTCCATCTTTCTCGCTCCCAGTCTCTCTCTCAATTTCACTCACTTTACTACCTCTCCCTCTCTCTTTAACTCTCTATTCTCTCTCTTGTGATCACTCTTACTATCTCCTCTATTAGTCTCTCTTCCCTCCTCTCACTCCTTCTCCCCGTCTATCCCCTATCGCCTGTCACTCGTCCTTCCCTCTTGTTCAATCACTCTCCCTCCCTCCCCTCCTTATTCTCACCCTTCCGCTATCTCTCACTCATTCTCCTATTATCCCTCCCTTTTTTGCTCTAGCTCACTATTTCTTGCTCTATCTTCTTTCACACTTTCTTCACTCTCTGCTTTTCTAACTCTCACTGCCTCTATCACTCCCTCTCTCTCTATTTTTCACTCTTTATTCCAATCATTCATTTACTCACTTTGATTACTCTCTTTTCCATTAAACTCAATCACACACACACACACACACTCCCTTTCTCTTTATCTTACTCTCTCTCTTCAATCGTACTCTTCGTCTCTATAACGCTCACTCTTAATCGGTCCCTCTCTATTCTCATTCTTTGTTCCTTCTCTCTCCTTATCTCTATTTTATTGCTCTCTCTTCTTTCTCTCTCCTTTCACGCTTTCCCTCCATCCCCCAACTCTCTCCCTCTCTCTCACTCATTTTCCTTCTTCAGCTTTAGGTTTCTATCTCACCTCTGATTTTCACACACTCTCTCCCACAGTCCCTCTCACTCTCTCCCTCTCCCTCTTGATCTCTCTTCATCCCTCTCTTTTACTCATTCTCTTTCTCCCCATCCCTCTCTCCTTCAACATACCTTTTCTCACTCACTTTTCTTGCTCTCTATCTCACTTTTCTCTCTTTCCCTCCCTAGCTCACAATCTCTCTCCCTTCGCACCCTCCTAATACTTATTTCTCTCTTGTCGCTCTCACTCTCTCCCTTTATAATTCATACTTCCTCATTCGTGCCCTCTCTACATCTCCCCTTGTAGCTCACTCTTCTCTCTCCTTCTCACACATTCATACACACACACACACACACACACTCTCCCTCTCTCAATCATTCTCTCTCTCACCCTCTTTAGCTTCATTTCCTGCTCTCTATTTGACTCTCTCTTACTATCATGTTCTTTCTCATTCACTCTCCTATCTCTACCTCGCTCCATCTTTCTCTCTTCATTATCTTTCCTCGTCTCTCATTTTCTCTCTCCCTCTCTCTCTTTTTATATCTTATATGTTCTTTTACACTCTGCTTTGTTGTTTTCTTTTCACTCTTTCCTCTTACTCTTTCACTCATTCTATCCTCCTCTCTCTTTCTCCCCCCTCTCTTGTTTCCATCCCTCGCTCTCTCTTTCACTCTCTTCTCTCCCTCCCTCCCTCCCTCCCTCTCCCTCGATATCTACCTCTCTTGCTCCCTCTCTCTCACCTTGCTCCTATTCTTCCACTCTCTTTACCCCTCACTCACTAATCTTACTCAGTCTTTCCTCAGCTTCTCTTCTCACTCTCTCTCCCATTCACTTTCTCATTAAACCCTCTCACTTCCTCCTTCTATCTCTCTTTCTCCCTCACTACCACCATCTCTCTCTCTTTCTATTCAATATCTCTTTATTCCTCTCTAACTGACTCTTCTGTCTCTGACATCTCTTGCTCTCCTTCCCTCTTTCAATCCCTTAATCTCTCTCTCTCTCTCTCTCTCTCTCTCTCCAACACTCGTCTCTTAATTTCTTTCTCCCTCTCTCGCTCACTAATCTCTCCCTTTCTCATGCTCTATATTCTATCACAGTCTCTTCTCTCTATTTGTCTTTCACACTCTCTCCCTTTCTTGCTCCCTCATTCTCTATGTTCAGTTTCACTCTCATTCTTACTCCCTCTCTCCCTCACCCTTTTCTCGCTTTATGTTCACTCTCTCTCACACACTCCAACTTATTTATTTCTCTTCTCTCTCACCTCATAATTTTTCTCTCCCTTTCTCCCCCTCTCTTTTGCTTCCTTCCCTCCCTCTCTCTCCCTCTCTCCTTCTCTCTCTTAGACACACTATGGATCTCCCCCTCTCACAATCTTTTGGTTCATTCCTGCTCCAAAATCACATTCTCACCCCCTCTCTCGCTCTTGCTCACTCTCTCTTTATCTTCCCTCACTCTCTCTTCTCTCTCACTCCTACTCTTCAATCTCTCTCACTCCTACTCTTCAATTTCTCTCACTCCCCCTTCTTCTCCCTCTTCCTCACTCTCTCCCTCTCTCGTTATTTTCTCTCTTTATGACTTATCCCTTCTCTTTCTCTTTTACCCTCTCACACACTCTCTCTTGCTCTCTTTTATCACTCCCTCCTATCTCTTTGCTCACTCTTTCTCTCCAACTATCACCCAGCCACTTCCTCCCTCCCTCTTCCTCCCTCCCGCCTTCTGTCTCTCTATCTCCCTTCCCACTCTATCTCTCTCTATATCCTCCTTTATATATCTCTCTCTACCTCTCACTTCCAAACTTTTGTTCTATCTTCTCTGAGTCTCTCTTCTCTTTCTATTTTGTCTCATTCTCTCAACTTTTCACCCTCTAGCTCTCCCTTCAATCCTTACTCCCTCTATCTCTCTATCACTTCCCCTCTTGCTTACTCTCTCATTCTTTATTTCATCTCTTTATCATTTTCTTGCTCTCTCTTACCCTCCCTCTATCCTCTCTCTTGCTCTTTCATCTATCACCCCTCTTCTCTCTCTTTGCTCACTCTTCTCTCTCTCTCACTCTCACTCTCTCACTCACTCTCTCTCAATTTTTTTCACATCTTTCTCTCTCTCCTCAAATCCATCTCATTATTTCTTATTTTCTCTCATACATCTCTAATTCCTCTTTATCCCTCCCTCTTTCTACCTCACTCCCTATCTCACAACTCTCTCTCCTCTTGAATGGGAGGGATCGAGAGGAAAGAGAGATGTATGAGGGAAAATAAGAAATAATGAGATGGATTTGAGGGGAGAGAGCAAGATGTGAGAAAAATTGAAAGAGAGTGAGTGAGAGAGTGAGAGCGAGAGAGAGAAAGTGAGAGAGAGAAAGAGTGAGTAAAGAGAGAGAAGAGATGGAGGGAGGAGGAGGAAGGAAAGAAAGGGCAACAGGAGAGAAAGAAATCAAGATAAAAAAGAGTTTGGAGAGAGAGGGAGTGAGAAAGTGAGGGGGAGAGAGTAAATTTGAGAGAGAGGGAAGGAATAAGAAGGGGAGAAGAGTGAGAGTGTGTGTGAAAGATTGAGCAAGAGAGAGGAAGAGATAGAGGTTGTGTGTTAAAGAAAGGGGTGGGAGAGAGAAAGGGAGGGTGTGAAAGAGGGAGAGAGAGGAAGAAAGAGGGAGAATGTAAGAGAATATGAGAAATAGTGAGACAGAGATGAGGAGGAGGTAGAGAAAAAAGACCAAGATAGAGAGGTAAGTGCAAGAAAAATAGGAGATAGAGAAAAATAGTAATAAAAAATGGAGGAGGAAAGAGAGAGTGGGAAGAGCAAGAAAGGAGCTCAAGAGATTGAGAGGGAGAAAGTAAGAGAAGATATGAGGTTGAGAGAAAGGGATGCAGGAAATGATGGAGTGAATGATGGAAAGAGAGAGATAGAGAAACGAAGGGAAGTACTTGGAGATATTTTGGGGATAGAGTGGGAGGGAGGCATGGATGGAGGGGGTGGGAGGGAGAAATAACGGGGGGAGAAAGAGCACAAATCTGAGAGATAGGGAGAGAAAAGCAATAAAATATAAACTTGGTGAGAGCAGGAAAGAGAGATCAAGTGATAGAGAGAGAGGGAGAAAGAGAAAAGAGTGAGAAAGGCAGCGAGAGGAAGAGTCAGTGAAAGAGAGAGTTAAAGATGGAGAGAAAGAGATAGTGATAGAAAAGAGGAGGAAGAGAATGAATGAGATGTAATGAGAGAGATGGGAAGGTGGGTAGGCAAAGTGAGGGTAAGATAAGAGAGGGTTAGTGAGAGGGACAGAGGAATGGAATGCAAGAGAATGAGAGAGATAGATCGAGAGAGGGATTGAGAGAGAGAAGGAGGGATATGCAAAGGTTGAGGGAGAGAGTGAGAGAGTGTGTGAAAGAGAGAGGGGAGAGAGAAAGAAGGAGACATATAGAGGGGAAAGAGAAAAGTGAGAGAGGGAGACAAAGAGTTGGGGATATATGGAGAGAAAGGGTGAAAGGGATGAGAGTGAAGAGACAAAAATAGAAGACATATTAGGAGAAAGGATAGAGAATGAGAAGCATAGAGGGACACGTTAAGAATGAGAGTGATATAGAGATGAAAAGAGGGACTGAGAGAGAATGTGCGAGAGAAGGACTAGGAGAGAAAGAGCGAGAGAAGGACTAGGAGAGAAAGAGAGAGCGAGTGCGTGTGAGTGAGAGTAATAAAAGAGGGAACAATAGGAGATAGAGCAAGAACAATAGAGAATAAATTGTCAAAATAGAGAGAGTGGGAGTGAGTGAGAGAAATTGAAGAGAGGGGGAACAAGAGAGGAAGAGAGATGGAGAGAGAAATAGAGAGAGAAGAGAGCATGAAGGAAGATAGAGAAAGAGAGAGTGATAGCAGAAAAGAGGGAGAGAGAATAAGATAATGAGTGAGGGAGATAGAGTGAGCAAGTGAAGTGGGAGAAGGAGGGGATGAGAGCGAGGGAGAAAGGGTGGAAGGGAGGAAGGGAAGGAGGGTAAGTGATTGAGAAGAAAGAGGGAGGGTGGGATGCAAGAGAGAGTGTGTGTGGGGGATAAAGGAGGAGAAACAGAGAGAACAAAGAAGGAATATGTAGTAATAGAAGTGGTAGTATGAGCGAGCAAGAGAGATTGAAAAAGAGAGGGAGAGAGTAGTATGAGTGATCGAAATTGAAGGGAAAGACAGGAAGGAAAAAAGAGAGAGAGAAATAGTAAAATCAGAAGAGGGAAGGAAGGAGAAAGAGAAAGAAAAAAAGAGAGATAGTGAAAGAAAGAAAATGAAAGTGAGAAAAAGAGAGATGAAGAGGGTGAGATAGGTGGGAAGAGAGAGGGAAGAAGGGAGTGAGGGAGAGAGAGGTCGAGAAAGTGTGAGTGACATGAAAGAACGAGAGAGAGAGCATAAAAGAGAGAATTAGTGAGATGGATCAAGAAAGTAATAAAGAGTGGGGAGAGAGAGTGAGAGAGAGAAAAGAATAGTTGAGAAGAGAGATAGGTGGGAGGGAAGGAGGGAGAAAGAGAGAGGAGGAAGGGAAAAGAGAGAGAGTGAGAGAAGGTAGGGACAGAGAGAGAGAGAAAGTGAGAGAGCAAACAAGGGAGAGTGAGGAAGAGAGTGGGAGTGAGGGAGAGTGAGAGAGAGAATAAAGATATAGAGAGAAATAGAGAGGGAGAAATAGAGAGAAATAGATAAAGATATAATAGAGAGTGTGAGAGAGACATGAATGGTCAAAAAAAGAAAAGGAGAGATAGAATGAGGCTGTGAGAAAGATTGAAGAGAGAGAGGGAGCAAGAGAGGGAGAGAGTGTGGGAGAAATAGAGAGTGCTAGAAGATAGAGCAAGAGAAAGTGAGCGAGAAGGGGAGAGAGGGAGAGTAAAAGAATGGATAATAAAGAGTGTGAGAGGAGTTGTAAAGGGAGCGAGGGAGAGGGAGAGAAAGTACAATATAGAGAGAAAGAGGAAAGTGTGAGTGAGGGAGGGAGGGAGGAGGATAGAGGAGGGAGAGTGGGAGGATGAACTGAGAGAAATAGTGAGAGAAGATGGAGTAGCAGTACAGAGAGTAGGTGAGAGAGAGATAATAAAGAGTGAGAAAGATGTAAGAAGAGAGGGAGGGAGCGACAACAAGAGAGTGAGTGAGAGAGAAATTGGGAGAGAAGAAATTGAGATAAAGAGGAAGATGAATATAGAGAGGCAGAGTGAGGAGGAGAGAGAGTGAGAGAGAGACAGAGACAGAGAAAGGAGGGTGAGAAAGAGAGGGAGTAAGAGTGAGAATGAAATTTAATAGATAAGAGGAGAGAGAAAGGGAGTAGGAAGAGAGTTTTAGGAATAGAGAGGAAGTGAGGAGTGAAAGAAAGCAAGAGCGGGACCAAGAGAGAATTTTTGTCAGCATAGTGGGTATGAAAAAGACAGAGAAGAGAGACCTCCATAATATAAAGTAAGAGAGACAACAAAGAGTGAGAGAGAGAGGGAGTGAGAAAGATTTATATGAAAGGGAGTGATGGAGGGAGGGAGAGAGAAATAGAGAGAGAATAGAGTGGGGGAAGATAGAGAAAGAGGGAGTGAGTGAGAGAGAGAAGGAAAGGTTGAGGGGAACTCCATGAGAGGGATAGATGGAGAGAAAGAGAGAGACCGTTTGTAATAAAGAGGGGGGAAGGAAGGAGAGAGAGAGCATGAGAGAAAGGGATAGAAGAAGAAAGAGTGAGAGGAGAGAGAGAAGTTTGATCAACAAAAGAAAGAGTATGAGAGAATAGAGAGTGAGAAAGAGAGAGAGGGAGGGAGTAAAAGTTAGAGTGAAATAGAATAGAGAGAGGGAGCAAAAAAGAGAGAGAATGAAGAAAGAGTAAGGAAGGAGAGCAAAAGAGAAGGAGCAATAGAGGCAATGAGAGTGCGTTTGAGAGAGAGAGAACGAAAGAGGGAGTGTTTGTGTGTGAGAGAGTGTAATGGAAAATGGGGTTATAGAAGTGAGAGCAAGAACTATGAGGATTAAAGAGTGAAAAATAAAGAGAGGGAGGGAGTGAGAGAGATTAAAGGAGTGACTGACAGAGGTAGAGAGAGTGAGAGAAGTAGAAAGAGAAGAAGGAATGAAAGAAGATAATGAAAAATAAGGAGTGAGGAAAAGAAAAGAGTGAAAGAGGTAGAGAGTGTGAGGAAAAGAAAGAGAATGAAAGAGAGAGGGAGTGGGGAATAGAAAATGAGGGGGAGGAAAAGAGAGAGGGAAAGGTAGAAGGTAAGGAGAAGGGAGAGTGAGAGAGATTGAGGGAGGGAAAGAGAGTGTGTGAGAGTGAGAGAGGTTTAGAAAGTGGGAGAGAGGGAAAGATGGATGGAGAGAGAAAGGAAGAGATTATTTGTCTTTCTTTCTAGATCTCCTTCTCCCTCTCACACTTATTCTCTTTATCGGTGTCACTCTCTCCCTCAAACTTTCCCTCTCTAGGTCTCCCTTATGTAGGTCACTCTTCTCTCTCTATCTTACACTCATACACTCTCTCCCTCTCTCATTCTCTCTCCCTCTTTCTCTTTAAATCTCTTTCAATCTCTCACACTCATATACACCCTCTCTCTAGCTCTCCAACCTTTATATCTCCCAATCCCTCTCACTTCTTTCTCACTATTTCTCACAATCTCTCACACTTCTCTCGCTCTCTACCTCTCTACCTCCCTCTCTCTATCTCCTCTTTGTCTCACTCTCCATTTCTTACTCTTGATACCTCCCTCACTCACTCTTTCATTCTCTCACTCTCTATCTCTCTCTTCTATTCCTCCAACCCTTGCTCACACTCTCTCTCCCTTCCTACCCTCCTAGTATCTATTTTTCTCTCTTGTACTTGTCCCTCTTTCCTTTCTTTATATCCTCTTCTCTCCCTCACTCTCTTTTCCTCTTTCTCTCTGGATCTCTTTCACTCTCTCACTACAGTACTCTTTATCGCTCTCACTCCCACCCTCTATCATTCCCAATGCCTCATTCATGCCATCTCTAGGTCTCCCTTGTGTAACTCACTCTTCTCTCTCCATCTCATACACTCTTGCACTCTCTAAATCTATCTTTATCTCTCTCCCTCACACCCTCTTTAGCTCCATTTCTTGCTCTCTATTGTTGACCTCATTTTTTATGAGGTCTTTTCTCTCCTCTTTCCTTAGTACTTAGGATCTAGCCATAGGGCTTCTCCTTGACTATCTTAGAGGACTAGAAATGGGACCCATCACTTAGAAATTCAAATACTTCTTGACTCCTTTCAAACC
>JAKZJZ010001703.1:0-25005 GCA_022702705.1 Papilionanthe hookeriana x Papilionanthe teres | reverse complement strand
AAGAAGATAGAAACTGCGTGTGATAGAGCTAGAGATAGAAAGAGTGAGGGTGAGGTAGATAGAAAGAGATACAGTACGAGAGGATAGGAGAGGAGAGAAACAGAGGGAGTAATTCAAGAGCAAGTAGAAAGATGGGAAGTGAGTGAAATGTAATAGAAAATAAAGAGAAAGAATAGAGTAAGAGAAAGAGAGAGAATACTTGAAAGAGAGAGATAGGGAAGGAGGAAGGTGGGGTCAGAAAGTGTGTGTATTAGAGAGGGGGTGAATAAGTGTGAGAAAAACATAGAGAGTGGTAATAAGTGAGAGAGAGCAATTGAAAGAGGGAAGAATGGGAGGGGTGATAGAGAGAAAGGGAAGGGCTCCATGACTGAGAGAGAGATGGAGAGCACGAGTGAGTGATGGAGGGAGAGAGAAGAAGAGAAAGAAAGGGTGACAGAGAGATAGAAGAAAGAGAGATGAAGAAGAGGGTAAGGGAGAGAGAAAGATGGTAAGAGAGGAAGAGTGGGAGAAAGAGAGATATATTGATAAAAAATAGAGTGAGAGATATGGAGAGAGCAAAATAGAAGTAGATTTAAAAGGTACATCTAGAGAGAAATAGATAGGGAGAAGGTGAGGTAGATTAAAAGGGTGAGTAGAGAAGAGGGAGGGGGAGTGGCATGGATTCAGAAGAGGAGAGAGGAGCAATGAGTGAGAAGAGAGAGAAGAGAAAGAGGAGAGAGCGAGAGATAGGCATGAGTGAGAGAAAGAGAGAGATAACACAAAATAGAAAGAGGTAGGGAAGGAGAGAGTGAGGGAAGGACGAAGGGGCAAAAAGGAGGATAGGGAGAGTGAGATGGAGGTAGTGAGGAATTAGTGAGAGAGAGCAATAAAGAAAAGAGTATGAGAGAGAGAAAAGAGCACCATGAGAGAGGCAGAGAGAATGATTGAGAAAGATGGAGAGAGTTTGTATTAATAGAAGAGAGAGGAAGAAATAGATGGAGAGATAGAAAGATAGTGAGCGAGAGATAGAACGAAAAGCGAGAGAGAGGTAGGGAGGGAGAGAGGGAGAAACAGTGGTAGGGAAAGTAAAAGAGATACAAAAGAAATAACAGGTGGAGAAAGAGCAAATGAGTGATTGCATAAAAGAGAAATAGATAAGAGCAAAAAAATAGAGAAAATAAATTGAGAAGTGAGAGTGAGAGAGAGAGAGAGGGCACAAGAGTTAGAGGGAGGGAGAGAGAGAGAACGAATAGTGTGAGAACGAGTATGAAAGGATGAGTGAGATAATATAGAGAGATGTAGAGTTTGATAGAGAAAGATATAGAGACATTTAGGTGAATAGAATGTGAGAAATGAGGAGAGAGATAGCACGAGCAATAGGGTCAGAGAGAGATGGTAAGTGAGGAAGAGAGAGATATGGAAAAAGGTGGAGTGAGGGAGCAGATAGAGTAAGAAAAAGAGAGAGAAATTGGGAAGAGCTAGAGAGAGTGAGAGAGGGACTTATGGAGGGCATGAAAGAGGGAGGGACAAAGAACAAGAAAAAGAAAAAGTCCGTGAAAGATAGATAAGAGCAAGATAAGAAAAAATGATAAAGAGAGAAGAGACTGATAGCAAGGGAAGAAGCAAGAGAGAGGGATGGAAAGAGTGAGCAAGAGATAAAAGAAGAGCAAAAGAGAATTAGAGAGAAAGAGTGAGAAAGGGATCGAAAGAAAGAGAAAAGTGAGGAAAGTGAGAAAAAAGAGTTAGAAAGTATGTGTGCGTGTGAGAGATAGAGTGAGATGGAGAGAGCAAGAGAGTTGGAAAGATTGAGAAGAGAGCGAGAGAATGAAAGAGTGAGAGAGAAAGAAAGAGAGAAAAATACAACATGAAAAAGGGAGAGAGATCGAAGAGATAGTGAAAGAAGAGAAAGAACAAGATAGGAGGAAGGGAGGGAGGAGTTGTAGAGTGAGTGAGATATATACAAAAATAAATAGAAAGTGGGGAATAAAACAAGTGGGTGATTGTGAGATAAGTAGGGGTAAGAAAGAGAGAGAAGAGGAGCAAAGGAAGAGGTAGAGAAAAGCGAGATGAGAGCAATTCAAGAAAGAGCTAGGTAGTTAATTAGTAGAGAGAAAAAGAGAGTGATACATGAGAGAGAGTGATAGGAAGTGATGGAAAGAGAAAGTGAGAGAGCGAGAGAATTGTGGGAGAGAGATACAAAGTAAGAATGAGATTTTGAGAGGGAGAGAGAATCATAGAGAGAGAATGAGGGAAAGAGAGTGAGGATCGAGGGAGAGAGAAGAAGGAATGGAGACAAAGAGAGGGAGAGACATGTAAAGAGAAAGAGAGAGAAAAAGAAAGAGAGGGAGAGGAGATAGAGGGCAAGATAGAGAGCTAGAGTATGAATGGGATAGCTAGATAGAGATAAGTAAGAGAGAGATATATGAGAAGAGAGGTGAGAGGGAGAGCATAGAGAGCAGCATGAGAAAGAGGAAGGGGGTAGAGCAAATGAGGTGGAAGGTAGAGGGATGGAAGACAGAGATAAAATAATGTGAAGAGAGAGAGAGAGAGAGAGAGAGGAAGCTGGGAGTGAAGGGAAAGATAAAAGAGAGAAGAGAAAGATGAAGAAGAGAGTGAGAGAGTTAAAGAGATGAAAAGCGGGAGAGAGAGAAGAGAGGGAAAGAGAGAAAAGCAGGGAGAGAGGTGGGTGAGAGAGAGTGACAGAGGAAGGGAGAGAGTGAAAGGGGGTGGAGTTAAAGAAAAACTAAGGGAGATAGATAGAGAGTGTGAGAGAAAGAGAGACAAGGTGGGAAAGAGAGACGGAAGAAGCAAGAAGAGAGAGTTAGTGGGAGGGATGGACAGTGAGAGTGATGGATATAGTGGGAGTTATGGTTAGTGAGTACCAGTGAGCTAGAAAGAGATTAAGAGAGTGGGGGAAGATTAACTCCCTAGCTCTTTCTTTGAATTGCTCTCATCTCGCTTTTCTCTAGCTCTTCTCTCTCTCTCTCTCTTACCCTTCTTTATCTCACAATCACCCTCTTGTTTTATTCCCATCATTTTATTTATTTTTGTATATATCTCACTCACTCTGCTACTCCTCCCTCCCTTCCTCCCTCTCTCTATCTTGTTCTTTCTTTTCCTTCACTCTCTCTTCGATCTCTCTCCCTTTGTCATGCTATCTTTTTCTCTCTTTCTTTCTCTCTCACTCTTTCATTCTTTCTCGCTCTCTTCTCAATCTCTCTAACTATCTTGCTCTCTCTATCTCACTCTATATCTCACACCACACATACTTTCTCACTCACTTGTCTCACTTTCTCTAACTTTCCCTTTCTCTCATATGGTGAGAGTGAGGTATGGGAGAGAAGAAGAGAAAGAAAGAGTGATAGAGAGAGAAGCAAGAGAAGAAAGAGAGGGCAAATAGAGAAGGCAACAGAGTAAGACAGAGTGAGAGTGAGGAAGAGAGAGGCAAGGAGAGAGAGAGAGAGAGATAAGCATGGAAAGTTGGAGTGAGAGATATTGAGAGAGCAAAAAAGAAGTACAAAATGGAAGTATAGAGAGAAGGGCGTAGAGATGAAAAAAGAAGGGTGTGAGAAAGAGATTAAAATAATGACAGGAAGAGAGAGAGACAAGGAGGCAGATGGAAAGTGTGTGAGAGACTAAGAGATCGAAAGAATAAGTGAGGCAAATAATAATATAATTGAGAGGAAACGAGAGGATAGGAGAGAGAAAGAGAGGGAGGAATTGATTCAAGAGAGCAGGACAAAGATGAGCAGTGAGTGAGATGAGAGAGAAAAGAGGGAGTGTGTGAGAGGGCAAGAGTGAGAGAAAGAGAGAAACTTCATATAAGCGAGTGGTAGGAACGCTGTGAGTGAGAGGAAGTGGAAGAAATGGCAAATGAAATGAGTGAGGGAGGGAGAGGAAGAGAGGAGAGAGTACGAGAGTGAGAGGGAGGTGATGGAGGGTACGAGAAATAAAAGGATGAGAGAGAGAGAGAAGCAATCCATGAGAGAGAGAGTGATGAAGGGCACGAGTGGGAGAGAGGGAGAGAGTGAAAGAAATAAACAGTGAGAGAGAGAAGAAGAAGAAGGGAGGGAAGAGAATGATGAGATTGAGAGAAGATAAAGAGAGCAAGAGAGTTAATTGGTCAAATAGAGAGAGACAGCAAGAGAGGAAGAGAGGGTGGAGAGATAAAGTGAGAACGAGATCGATATTGGGATGGAAAGAGAGACTGAGAGATTCAAAAGAGGGAAAAATAGAAGTAGAGAGAAGAGAATGAGAAAGAGCTTGAAAAAAAGAGAGAGAAAGATGAAGCGATAAGTAGAGAGTGTGAGACAGAGATAGACAAGAGAGATTGAGCCAAATAAAAAGATGTGAGGAGAAAAGTGAGAGAAAGTGAAGGATAATGAAAGAGGTGAAGAGAGAGGAAGAAAAGGAGGGGATACAATGAGAAAAAGAGTGTGATAGAAGGAGAGAAATAATGAGAAAGCGATATAAAGAGAAAGAGGGGTAATGAGAGAGTGAGAGTAAACGATAGAAGAGGTAGAGAGAGCAAACGAAAGAGAAAAATGAGTGTGTGAGAGATAGTGCGTGTATGAGAAAGGGAGGGGACATAATAAGATAAAAGAGATCAAAACAGATAAAGTGGGAGTGGGGGAATGATGAAAAAGAGACAGAGTGAGAGAGAGAGAGAAGGAGAGAGAGCAAGAGCGAGAAATAAGAGGGAGTTAGTGAGAGGGAGAGTGAGGGAGAATATAGAGAGATAGAGAGACTTCAAGATAAAGATGGGAAGGAAGAGAGAGTGAGAGAGCGGGAGAGTGTGAAGAGCAGACAGAGTGTGAGAAGGACAGAGAACTAGATAAAGAAAAGGTGTGTAAGAGATAGAGAGAAGGAGCAAGATAAGAGATAGATGAGAAATAGAGAAGAGAGAGTTTCAAGGGAGAGAGAGAGAGAGAGAGAGAGAGAGAGAGAGAGAGAGAGAGATAGCTAGGAAAGAAGCAAGAGAGAGGAATGGAAAGAGTGAGTGAGAGATACAAGAAGAGCAAAAGTAGAGAGAAAGAGTGAGAAAGGGGTAGAGGGAGTCATAAGAGTTTGAGAAAGATCTCGACAGAAAGAGGAATTAAGAAAAATAGAGATGAAGAAGCAAATAGAAACTGTTTTTGATAATGCGAGAGATAGATAGAGTGAGGGTGAGGCAGATAAAAAGAGATATGAGAAGAAAGGAGAGGAGAGAAAGAAGTAGGGGTAAGAGAAAGAGAGTACATAAGGGAGGAAAGCTCTCTCTCCCTTTTGCTCTTCCTCATCTCTCACAGAAACGCTATCTTGTTTTAACCTTGCTCGCTTACTCCCTCAACCTCTCTCCCTCATTGCCTTTATTTTACTCTCTCTTCTACATTTTCTCCCTCATTCTCTCTCTCTTTCTTTAACTCTCTCACTCTCTTCTCTCTTTTTTCCCTTTCTCTCCCAGCTTCCTCTCTCTCTCTCTCTCTCTCATCACAGTATTTTACCTCAGTCTTCCATCCCTCTACCTTCCTCCTCTTTTGCTCTTCCCCTTTCCTCTTTCTCATGCTCTCTATTATCTCCCACTCACCTCTCCTATCATATATCTCTCTCTCACTTATCTCTATCTAGCTAACCCAATCATACTCTACTTCTCTATCTTGCTCTCTATCTCCTCTCTTTCTCATAACATGTCTCTTCCTCTCTTTCATTTGCTCTCCCTCTCTCTCTTGCTCTCTCCATTCCTTCATCTCTCTCCCACCACCCTCTCTCTCTTTCCCTCGTTCTCTTTCTATGCCTCTCTCAAAATCTCATTCTCACTTTGTATCTCTCTCCCACATTTCTCTCACTCTCTCACATTGTCTTTCCATCACTCTCTCTCGCTCATCTCTCATATCTCTATTTTTCATTCTCTCTTTCATTCTCACCTGCACTATTTTATATCTCTTTCTCCATCTCTCTCCTTCTTTTAAGCCTCTTCTTCTTTCAATATATCTAAATTTCTCTCATAATAGCTTTATTGGTCCCTTCCCTTTTTCTATTTCTCTGTCTATCTGCTGCTCACTAAACCATTTTCTTTCCCTCTCCCTCTCGCTCGCTCTCTCGTACACACTCTCTATCTGGTTTTTTCTCTTTTGCCCTCTCTCTTTCTCTATCACTATCTCACTCTACTCTTTTCTCCTCTCTCTCTCGTGCTCTCTCTATCCCTCTCGCCCTCTCCCTCCCTATCCCGTTCTTTTTCTCTAATTATCTCTCCCTCTCTATCCCCTTCTCCCTTTGTAGCTCCATCTCTCGCACTCGCGCTCTTTATTTATCACTCACTCTCAATATCTATCTCACTTTTCTCTTTTTCTCTTTTATATCATTCTCTGCCCCTCTCTCTTGCTCTAAATATCTCTCACAATCACTTTTTTTCTCTTCCTCTTGTTATCTCTCTATCTTTTTCTCTTTTTTATACATCTCACTTTCTCTCATTCTAGCTTCTCCCTCTCTCTATTGATCACTCTATCACTCACTCTCCCTCCCTCTCTCTCTTTTCTCTTCCACTACTTAATCTCTCTCCTCTCTCTCACACACACACTCTCTCTCACTCTTTCCTTCACGTTGAATCTCTCTCACAATCACTCTCTAGTTTTCTTTCATTTGTTATCTCTCTTTTGATATCTAAGTCTTACCACTCCATCTCACTTTCCCTCTTGCTCTCCCTCTCCCTTTGCTCCCTCTCCATCTCACTCTCCCTCTCTATTTTCTGAAATTTTCTCATCTCTCTAACCCTTACGCACTACTCCCCTCTTCTCTGCTCTCTTACTTTTTCTCTCACTCTCTCTTCTCATACACCTTATATCTCTCTAGCTTTCTCTCCCTCACTCTAATTTCACTTTCTCTCCTCAACCTTCTGTAGCTCCCTCCTGTCTCACCATTCTCTCTCTTTCTGTAAATTATCTCCCTTTGCCATTTTTCTCCTCCCTTTCTCTCACTCTCTATAGTGCTCGTAATATTTATTCCATCTCTCTCATGCTCTTCTTTCCATTCCCCTCTCTTTGTGACTCCCCACTCTCCCCTTTCTCTCTCTTTCGCTTCCTCCCCCCACGCTCTCGATTTCTATTTATGGCTCACTTTTGCACTAACTCCCCCTTCTCTTTCTTCTCTATCTCTATCTACTCCCTATCTTCTACCCTTCACTCTATCTCCCACTCTCTTCCTCTATATCTCTCTTATAATCACTCTCCTACTCTTTTTTCCTCCACTTATCTCTCAAACTCACTCTCCTTGCTCCCTCCTTCTAGCTCCCTCCCCCTCTCTCTCATTCACTATGTATATAACTCACTCTCCCTTCCTCTCACTTTATCTCACTCTCTCTCCCATTTCTCTGTATATCTCTCCCATTTCTCTCACTTTCCTCCCTCTCGCATACTCTCTCCCACCAAATCTCTCTCATAATAACTCTATTGATTTGTTATCTCGCTCACTCTTCCTCGCATTATCTCTATGTCGCTCTTTCTACCACTCTATCTCCCTCTCCCACTCTTTTCTTTCGCACTCTCTCTCATTTTATTACTCTCTTAGTCTCAATTTGTTTCACTCCCTCTATTTTCTCTCACTCTTCTCTCTGTCTCTCTCATCTTTACCCTCTTCCACTCTCATCCTCTCCCTCTACCTCGCTCTCCCCCTTTCTTGCTCTATATTTCTCTTCCTCTCTCTCACTTTCTCATTATTTCTCTTAATCTCTCACGCTCATCTCAGTCTCTCCCAATTTCTCTCCTTCACTCTCTCTATCTCTCATTTTCACTCGCTCAGTCTCACGCTCTCTTTATCCCTCCTTTAGTTCTCCCCCTCTCCCTCCACACCCTCCCTCCATCCCTCTTAGCTCCAGCTCTCCCCTTTCTCTCTCTTTCTCTCTACTTCTCTTTAGCACTTCTTATATCTCTCACTCATTCTTTCCATCCCTCACTCTTTCTTGCTCCCTTGCTATCTCTCTCTCTCTCTCACCTTGCAACTCTCTCTATCTTCTCTCTTTCTCATCTTACTCTTGTCTTGTTCCTTCTCTCTATCTCTCACACACTTTTCTTTATCTCGTTCTTTCTCCTTCCCTTTCTCATACCTCCATATGTCCCTCTTTCACTCTCTCTAGCTCTTCTCAATTTCTTTTCAATGCCTAAACTTCTTCTCTCCCTTTTACTTATTCTAACTGCTCTCTCACTCCACCTTTTTCAATCTCCCTCTCTCTACTGCTCTTACTGTCTCTCCCTTCATTTCTCCCTTTCTATCCACCTAAACCTCTCTATCTCTCTCTATCGAAGTCTACATCTCTCCCTCTATTATCTCACTCATCTTTTCATGCTCTTTCTCTTTTATGTACTGCCTTTCTTTAAATCTTTTCCTCCCTCTTCTCTTTTTCTCTTCTTAATCTTTTTGCATCCACTCCCCTCTCTCTCCCTCTCCCGATCGACCCTCCCTTTCTCTCCTTTTCCATCTCTCTCTCTCTTGCTCTCTCTTCCTCTCCTGCCACCACTCTCTCAACTAAAAACTCTCCTCTCTTTCTCATTTTTCTCATCACTCACTCCTCTCTATCAAACTTGTTCTCTCCTTTTCTCCCTCACTCCCTCTCTTCTGGCCTCCATATCTCCCTCATGCATAGAGCTCCTCTATTTTCTCTCTCTCTTTTCTCTATCAATCTTCTCTTTTGCTCAATCTCTCACTCTCTCCCTCTCTACCTTCATTTCACTCTCACTCTCCCTCCCTCCCTCTCATTTCCCTCCTCTCTCTTGCCCTCCCTCCTTTCCTCACTTTCTCCCTTCCTAACTCTTTATTTCTCTCACTCTTGACTCTATCTTGCTCTCTCCTCTCACTCACTCCCTCTCTCTGCTCTCCTAAATACATCCCCTCAGCCACTCTCATCTCCTTTCCTCTCTCTTATGATCACCCTCTCTCTATCTATATCTCTTTCTCACTCTTTATCTATCTCGTCGTCTCTCTTTCTTTCAAGCTCTTTCTCACACTCTTCACTCTCCCCAACCACCTATTTTCTCTCTCTCTTTTTATCTCTCTATATCTATCATTATCTCATTCCATCCCAATCTCTATCTCTCACAGATACTCTTTTTCTCCCTCTCTTCCTCTTCTGCCTGCACTATCTCACCCTGCAAACTCTCTTGCTCTCTCCATTCTCTCTTTCTCATCTCTCTCTCATTCTTTCTTCCACTCTTTCTCACTGGGCCCACTCTTATGCTCTCCATCCCTCTCTCTTTCTCTCTCTCGTGGAGAATTTCTCTTTTCGTATCTCTCTGTGCTCTATCACACATATTTTTCTTTCTCACACTCTTCATCTCTGTACCTCCATCTCACTATCATTCTTCCTCCCTTCCTCTCTCTCGCTCTCTCTATCTCGCCCTCTCTCTTGCCCTCCCTCACTCCTCTATTCTCTCTTTATCTATCTCACCTCTCTCTCTCCATCAATCTCTCTCTAGTCTCTATCTGCCTTATCATCACTCCCCTCTCCCTCTTCTCTCTCTTCCCTTCAACCTATTTCTCACACTCATCTTTGTCCTTCTACCCCTTCTCTCTCATTCACCTTCTTTTTATATCCTTCTTTACTTATCTATTTCTCTCTTCATGTCTCTTTCTCTTTCCATCTCAATCTCTATCTCACACACACACTCTCTCTCTCTCTCTCGCTCTCGCCTCCTCACTTCTCCCATTTTAATCTTTCTCTTCTCTCACTCCTCTCTTTCTCTCACTATTTTTTCTTCTGATTCTCTCTCTCCTCCTCTCTTGTGCCCTCTATCTCTCTCTCACACTCACTTCTTAATTTTTTTCTCTATTTTTTTGCTCTTATCTATTTCTCTTTTATGCAATCACTCTCTTGCTCTTTCTCCACTTGTTATTTCTTTTGTATCTCTTTTACTTTCTCTACCACTATTTCTCCCTCTTTCCCTCCGGTAGCTCTCCCTCGCTTTTCGTACTATCTCTCGCTCACTATCTTTCTATCTCTCCATCTATTTCTTCATCTCTCTTCTATTAATACAAACTCTCTCCATCTTTCTCAATCATTCTCTCTGCCTCTCTCATGGTGCTCTTTTCGCTCTCTCATACTCTTTTCTCTATTGCTCTCTCCCACTAATTCCTCGCTACCTCCATCTCACTCTCCCTATCGTCCTTTTTGCCCCATCTTACTTCCTTCATTCTCTCCTTCCCTACCTCCTATTATGTGTTATCTCTCTCTCTCTTTCTCTCACTCATGCCTATCTCTCACTCTCTCCTCCTTCTCTTCTCTCTCTTCTCACTCATTGCTCCTCTCTCCTCTTTTGAATCCATGCCACTCCCCCTCCCTCTCCTCTACTCACCCTTTCGATCTGCCTCACCTTCTCCCTATCTATCTCTTTCTCTAGATGTACCTCTTATATCTACTTCTATTTTGCTCTAACCATATCTCTCACTCTATCATTTTATCAATATATCTCTCTCTTTCCCCCACTATTCCTCTCTTACTATCTCTCTCTCTCCCTTACCCTCTCTGTCATCTCTCTTTCTTCCATCTCTCACCCTTTCTTTCTCTTCTTCTCTCTCCCTCCATCACTCTCTCGTGCTCTCCATCTCTCTCTTGGTCATGGAGCCCTTCCCTTTCTCTATCTCTCACTCTCTCCCATTCTTCCCTCTTTCAATTACTCTCCCTCACTTTTTACCACTCTCTATGTCTATCCCACACTTATTCAGCCCCCCTCTAATACACATGTACTTTCTCACCCTGCCTTCCTCATTCCCTATCTCTCTCTTTTATGTATTCTCCCTCATTCTCTCACTCTATTCTTTCTCTTTCTTTTCTCTTTCATTTCACTCTCTCACCATCTTTCTCCTCGTTCTTGAATTACTCCCTCTCTTTCTCTCCTCTCCTATCCTCTCTTATTGTATCTCTTTCTATCTACCTCACCCTCACTCTTTCTATCGCTAGCTCTATCACACACAGTTTCTATCTTCCTCCCCATCTCTATCTTTATTGCTTCCTCTTTCTTTCAAGCTCTTTATTACACTCTTCTCACTCACTCTTTCCAACCCTCTCTCTCCCTCTCCTTTACTTCCTCCCTTTCTCTCTCTCCCTCACCTTGCAACTCTCTCTTCATCTCTCTCTTCTCTCTATTAGTTTTAATCTCTATGTCACACCCTTCTCTCATTATCTCTACGCCCTTCTCTCTCGTTCTCTCTCTACTTCTCTTTTTCTCTCTCTATATCTCTCACTCCATCTGTCCATGCTTATCTCCCTCTCTCCCCCTCACTCTCTCTCGATCTGTCTTACTTTGTTGCCTTCTCTATTTGCCCTCTCTCTCTTCTCTCTAACTTATCTTTCTCTTCTCTTGCTTCTCTCTCTCTCTCTCTCTCTCTCTCTCTCTCTCTTTCTTTCTCATTTTCTCTCTCCATATCTCCCTCTCTCTTGCCCTCTTTCTCTCTCTTTATCTCTCACTCATGGAGCTCTTCTCTTTCTCACTCTCTCTTACTCCTTTCACTCTCTTTCTTGCTCTTTCACTCACTTCTCTCTACCTCTATCTCACTCTCATTCTCCATGTTTCTCTCACTCATTCTCACTCTCCCCCTCTCTCTTACCCTCCTTCCCTCCTTCACTCTCTCTATCCTTTCCTACCTCTCTCACCTATGTAGTTCTTTCACTTTCCTCTACTCTTGCCCATTCTCGTACTCTCTCTTTATTCTCTCCTCTGATTCACATCCCTGATATGTCCTTCCCTCTTTAATCATCCCTCCCTGCCACAATCTGTCTCTCCTCGTTTCTCTCTTTCTAACCTTTCTATTTATATATCTCTCTAACCCTCTCTATATGTCTCTTCATCTCTCTCTTTCTTTCATGATCTTTCTAACAAGCCTCTCTCTACATGTACCTCTTCTATCTACTTCTATTTTGCTCTCTCTATATCACTCACTCTATCTTTTCATCAATATATATCTCTCTCCCCCTCTCTTCCTCTCATACCATCTCTTTCTCTCTCCCTACAACTCTCTTGCCCTCTCTATCTTCTCTCTTTCTTTTTCTCTCTCTTTAACTCTTTCTTTCTTATGTTCTCTCTCCCTTCCTCACTCTCTTGTGCCCTCCTTTTCCCTCTTAGTCATAGAACTCTTCTCCTTCTCTCTCTAACTCTCTCCCATTATTCCCTTATTCACATTCTCTCTCTCACATTTTCCCAATCTCTACGTTTATCTCACACTTATTCTACCTCGCTCTCTCTCACACACACATGCTCTTGTTCTCCCTTCCTCCTCCCCTCACTCTCTTGTTCTCCCTTCCTACCTCTCTCCCTAATATATTCTTTCTCTTCATCTCAATCTGTTATTTTTCTCTTTCTCTTTCTTCTTTCTCTCATTTCACTCACTCTGCATCTTTCTTCTCCATACATACTCTCTTGTTCTCACTCTTTCCATCTCTCTCCCTCTCTTTTGAAAGAGGAGAATACATAAGGGAGAGTAGGAAAGAAGTGAGAGAAGGTGAAAGGGAGGGCGAGAGAGTGTGTGAGAGGGAGGGATAATAGACGTAGAGAGTGGGAAAAAGTCAGAGAGAGTAAGTGAAAGATGGAAGAATGGGAGAGAGTTAGAGAGAGAAAGAGAAGGGATCCATGACTGAGAGAGAGATGGAGGACAAGAGAGAGTGATGGAGGGAGAGAGAACAAAAGAAAGAAAGGGTGAAAGAGAGAGCAGAAAGAGAGAAGATAGAGAGGGCAATAGTGTTGTAGGGAGAGAGAGAGATGGTAAGGGAGGATGAGTGAGGAACATAGAGATATATTGATGAAAAGATAGAGTGGGAGATATAGAGAGAGCAAAATATTGGTAGATAGAAGAGGCACATGTAGAGAGAGGAGTGTGAGAAAGATCATGAAAGAAAGAAGTGCGAGCGAGAGAGAGATGATTAGACATATAGAGAGGTTGAGCATGATAGAAAGATAGAGAAGAGGAGAGACAGATTCATGCTTGAAGGGATCGATTCAAGGGAGAAGGAGAGAGAGGGGGAGTGAGTGAGAAGAGAGAATAAAAAGAGAGCATAAGAGAGGTCAAGAGTAGAAGAAAGTGAGAGAAATACATAAGTGAGAGAGGTAGGAATGGAAAGAGTGAGTGTGGAGGGAAGGAGGGTAAGAGAAAGGGGGAGAGTGAGAATGAGAAAGAGAAAGGGGGAGAATGAGAGTGAGATAGAGGTAGATAGAAGTGAGAGAGAGCATGAAAGAGAGAAAAGAATGAGATAGAGTGAGAAAGATAAGTGCTCCATGAGAATAAGAGAGAGGGATGGAGGATGAGAGAGGAGGTATGGAGAGATAAGAAGAGAAAGAAAGAGTGAGAGAGAGAGAGAAGCGAAGAAGAGAAAGATAAGTTAGAGAGAAGAGAGACAGGGCAAATAGAGAAGGCATTAGAGTAAGATAGAGCGAGAGAGAATGAGGGGGAGAGAGGAGGGAGGGAAGGAGATAAGCATGGAACTTTGGAGTGAGAGATATAGATACAACAAAAGAAAAGAAGAGAGAAAGAGAGAAGGGCATAGAGATAAAGAGAGAAGGGTGTGAGAAAGTGATTGAAATAAAGAGAGATAAGAGAGAGACATGAAAAGGAAAATAGAAAGTGTGTGAGAGAGACCGAGAAAGAATGTGTGAGGCAAATAATAAGATAAAGGAGAGGCGAAGAGAGGACAGAAAGAGAGGGAGGGATTGATTCAAGAGAGGAGGAGAGAGATGAGGAGTGAGTTAGAAGAGAGAAAATAGAGAGAGTGGGAGAGAGGGCAAGTGTGAGAGAAAGAGAGATAATTCATAAGAGAGAGTGGTAGGAATGGTGAGAGATAGAGGAGGAAGAAAGGGAAAATGAAATGGAGGGAGGGAGAGGGAGAACGAGAATGAGAGGGAGGTGGAGAGAGTGAGAGAAATAAATGAGTGAGAGAGGGAAAGAGAATAGATCCATGAGAGAGGGAGAGATGGAGGGCACGAGAGAGAGAGGGAGAGAGAATGAGAGAAAGAAAGAGAGAGAGAAGGTAAAGAGAGCAAGAGAGTTGTTGGATGAGAGAGAGATATGATAAGAGAGGAAGAGGTGAGAGAGAGAACGAGAGAGAGATATATACTAGGATGGAAACAGAGATTGAGAAATATAAAGAGGGCAAAATAGAAGTTAAGAGAACAAGTGTTAGGATGGAAAGAGAGATGGAGAGATATAAAGAAAGAAAAATAGATGCAAAGTGTTAGGATGGAAAGAGAGATGGAGAGATATGAAGAGGGGAAAATAGAAGTAGAGAGAACAAGTGGTAGAAGGAGAGAGAAGATTATGAGAAAGAGGTTGAAATAAAGAGAGAGAGAGAGAGAGACAAAAAGATGAAGAGATAACTAGAAAGTGTGAGAGAGAGAGAGATAGGAGAGGTTGAAGAAGATAAAAAAATGGAAGCTGAGAGAGAGTGGAAAGATAAAAGAGAGAAGAGAAAGATGAAGAAAAGAGTGCGGGAGTTAAAGAAATGGATTCAATAGAGAAGTAGAGAGAGGGGGAGTGAGTGAGAAGAAAGAATGAAGAGAGAGGAAAATACAAAAGTGAGAGAGGTAGAAATGGATAGAGTTAGTGAAGTGATAATGAGAGAGGGAAAGGGGGTGGATGAGAGTGAGATAGAGGTGCAGAGAAGTGAATGAGAGAGAGAAAGAAAGAGAGAGAAAAGAATTAGAGAGTGAGAAAGAGAAGAGCTCCACGAGAGAGAGAGAGAGAGAGAGAGAGAGAGAGAGAGAGATGGAGGGCATAGAGAAAGAGGTATGGTGAGAGAAGAAGAGACGGAAGGAGTTAGAGACAGAAGCAAGAGAAGAGAAATATGAGTTCTAGAGAAGGGAGTGAGGGCAAATAGAGATGGCAACTGAGTAAGTTAGAGTGAGAGAGAGTGAGGGGGAGAAAGGGAGGGAGAGATGGACATATAGAGAGTGCAAAAGAGAACTAGAGAGATAAAGAGAGAGAGAAGGGCATAGAGATAAAGAGAAAAGGGTGTGAGAAAGATATTAAAATGAAGAGAGAGAAGAGAGAGTTGAATAGAGAGAGGTGTAAGGTGAAAGAGAGCAAGGGAGGAAGCAAGAGAGAGGGAGAGAGATGGAGAGAGTGAGGGCGAGGTAGAAGGGAGAACAAGATAGTGTGTATGGAGAAGAAAATGAGGAGTGAGTGAAATGAGAGAGAGAAGAAAGAGAAATATAGAAATAATAGATTGAGAGAAAGAGAGAGAATAGATAAGGGAGAGAGGTAGGAAGGTAGAACAAGATAGTGAGGGGAGGAGGAAGGGAGAACAAGAGCGTTTGTGTGTGTGTGAGAGCGAGGCAGAATAAGTGTGAGATAGACGTAGAGAGTGGGAAAATGTTAGAGAGAGAGAATTCGAAAGAGGGAATAATTGGATAGAGTGAGAGAGAGAATGAGAAGAGTTCTATGACTGAGAGAGAAAATGAGGGCAAGAGAGAGTGAGGAAGGGAGAGAGAACATAAGAAAGAAAGAGTGAAAGAGAGAGAAAAGAAAGAGTTCTAGATAAAGAGAGCAAGAGAGTTGTAGGAAGAGAGAAAGAGATGGTATGAGAGGAAGAGAGGGGAGAGAGATATATATATTGATGAAAAGATAGAGTGAGAGATATAGAGAGAGCAAAATAGAAGTAGATAAAAGAGATACATGTAGAGAGAGGCTTATTAAAAAGATCATGAAAGAAAGAGAGAGATGAAGTGACATATAGAGAGGGTGAGAGAGATATATAAATAGAAAGAGGTTGAGAAAGATTGAAAGAGAGAGAAGAGGAGAGACAGATTGAGGCAGGGAGGGATGGATTCAAGAGGGAAGGAGAGATCAGGGAAGTGAGTCTGAAGAGAGAATGAAGATACATCACGAGAATGGGCAACAGTAGAGAAAAGTGAGAGAACTACATTGGTGAGAGAGGTAGGAAAGGATAGAGTGAGTGAAGGTGGGAAGAAGGGTAAGAGAGAGGAGGAGAGTGAGAATGAGTGAGAGAAACAGGGATAATGAGAGTGCGATAGAGGTAGAGAGAAGTGAGTGCAAGAGCAAGAAAGAGAGAGAAAGGAGTAAGAGAAGAGCTCCATTAATGAGTAAGAGAGAGAAAGAGGGAAAGAGGGAGAGAGATATGGAGAGAGAAAATGAGAAAGAAAGAGAGAGATAGAGAAGCAAGAGAAGAGAAAGATACTAAGGAGAAGAGAGAGAGGGAAAATAGAGAAGGCAACAAAGACATATCGAGAGAGAGTGAGGGGGAGAGAGGGAAGGAGAGTGGGGGATAAGCATGGATAGATGGAGTGAGAGGTATAGAGAGAGCAAAAGAGAAGTACAGAGAGAAAGAGAGAGAAGGGTGTGACATAGAGATTGAAACTAACAGAGAGAAGAGAGAGATGAAGAGAGAGTTGCAAGGTGGGAGAGAGAGAAATGGAGGAAGTAAAGGAGATGGAGAGAGAGGGTTGGAAAGAGTGAGTGAGAGATATAAAAAATGTGAAAATGAAGTAGAGAGTGAAAGGGGTAGAGGGAGTAAGAAGAGTGTAAGAAAGAGCTTGAAAGAAAGAGGAAGTAAAAAACATAGAGATGGGGAGGAAGATAGAAACTGTGTGTGATAGAGCTAGCAATAGAAAGTGCGAGGGTGAGGTAGATAGAGAGATGATACAAGATGATAAGTGAGGAGAGAAACAGAGGGAGTGTTTCAAGAGCGATGAGAGAGATGGGGAGTGAGTGAAATGAAAGAGAAAAGAAAGAGAATGAATAGAGTGAGAGAAAGAGAGAGATAGGGAAGGAGGAAGGTAGGGTGAGAGTGTGTGTGTATTAGAGGGAGGCTGGATAAGTGTGAGATTGACATAGAGAGTGCTAAAAAGTGTGAGAGAGAGAGAGAGTAATTGAAAGAGGGAAGAATGGGAGAGAGTGAGAGAGAAAGGGAAGGGCTCCATGACTGAGAGAGATGGAGAGCACGAGAGAGTGATGGAGGCAAGAGAAGAAGAGAAAGAAAGGGTGACAGAAAGATAGAAGAAAGAGAGATGACAGAGAGGGTAAGAGAGTATTATGGAGAGAGAGAGAGATGGTAAGAGAGGAAGAGTGGGGGAAAGAGAAAGAGATATTGATAAAAAGATAGAGTGAGAGATATGGAGAGACCAAAATAGAAGTAGATATAAGAGGTATATCTAGAGAGAGATAGATAAGGAGAAGCTCAGGCAGATTGAAAGGGTGAGTAGAGGAGAGGGTGGGGGAGTGGCATGGATTCAGAAGAGGAGAGAGGAGCAAAGAGTGAGAAGAGAGAGAAGATAAAGAGAAGAGCGCGAGAGATAGGCATGAGTGAGAGAAAGAGAGAGAGATAGCACATAATAGAAAGAGGTAGGGAAGGAGAGTGAGGGAAGGACGAAGCGGCAAAAAGGAGGATAGGGAGAATGAGAGTGAGATGGAGGTAGTGAGGAATTAGTGAGAGAGAGCAGTAGAGAAAAGTGTATGAGAGAGAGAAAAGAGCACCATGACAGAGACAGAGAGAATGAATGTGAAAGATGGAGAGAGTTTGTATTAATAGAAGAAAGAGGAAGAAATAGATGGAGAGATAGAAAGATAGAGAGCGAGAGATAGTACGAAAGCAAGAGAGAGGTAGGGAGGGAGAGAGGGAGAAACAGTGGTAGAGAAAGTAAAAGAGACAAAAGAAATAACAAATGGAGAAAGAGCAAGAGAGTGATTGCATAAAAGAGAAATAGATAAGAGCAAAAAATAGAGAAAATAAATTGAGAAGTGAGAGTGACAGAGAGAGAGATAGAGGGCACAAGAGAGGGGGAGAGAGAGAATCAGATGAAAAAAGAGTGAGAGAAGAGAAAGATTAAGATATGAGAAGTGAGGAGGCGAGAGCGAGTGAAGTAGAGAGTGAGATAGAGACTGGGATGGAAAGAGACAGAGACATGGAGAGAGAAATATATAAGTAGAGAAAGAGATAAAGATGCGTGTGATAAATAGGTTGAAGGGAAGAGAGCGAAGAGTGGGCCCAGTGAGAAAGAGTGGAAGAAAGAATGAGAGAGATGAGAAAGAGAGAATGGAGAGAGCAAGAGAGTTGCTGGGTGAGATAGTGCTGGCAGAAGAGGAAGAGAGGGAGAAAGAGAGTATGTGTGAGAAATAAAGATTGGGATGGAATGAGATAATGATAGATATAGAGAGAGCAAAAGAGAGATAGAGAAATTGGGGAGAGCGAAGAGTGTGAGAAAGAGCTTGAAAGAAAGAGAGATGATGAGGCAGATAAAGAGTGAGAGAGAGATATAGATAGAGAGAGGGTGATCATAAGAGAGAGGAAAGGAGATGAGAGTGGCTGATGGGATCTATTTAGGAGAGGAGAGAGAGGGAGTGAGTAAGACGAGAGAGCAAGATAGAGTCAAGAGTGAGAAATAGAGAGTTAGGAAGGGAGAAAGTGAGGAAAGGAGGGAGGGCAAGAGAGAGGAGGGAAAAGAGAGGGAGGGAGGTAGAGTGAGAGTGAAATGAAGGTAGAGAGAGGGAGAGAGTAAGAATTGAGCAAGAGAGAAGAACGAGAGAGAAAAGAGAGTGAAAAAAAGAAGAACTCTACTCGTGAGGGAGGGAGAAAAAGAGATAAATTTTGACAGAGAGGAGTGAGTGAAGAGAAAAATGAGAAAGAGAGGAGAGTTTTTAGTTGAGAGAGTGGTGGCAAGAGAGGAAGAGAGAGAGAGAGAGAGAGAGAGAGAGAGAGAGAGAGAGATGGAAAAGGAGAGAGAGGGAGGGATAGATCGGGAGAGGGAGAGAGAGGGGAAGTGGATGCAAAAAGAGTAAGAAGAGAAAAAGAGAAGAGAGAGGAAAAGATATAGAGAATGAGAATACATAAAAGAGAAAGAGCATGAATGGATGAGTGAGATAATAGAGAAAGGGATGTAGAGTTTGATAGAGAGAGACAGAGAGGTTTCGGTGGATAGAAAGGGAGAATTGAGGAGAGGGATAGCAAGAGAAATAGAGAGAGATGGTAAGAGAGGAAGAGAGGGAGATTGAAAATGGTGGAGTGAGAGAGCAGATAGAATAAATAAAAGAGAGACAAAACAAGTTTAGGCAATGAAGAGAAATTGAGAAGAGCTGGAGAGAGTGAGGGACATATGGAGGCATGAGAGAGGGAAGGAGAAAGAATGAGATAAAGAAAAGTGTGTGAGAGATAGGGAGAAGGAACAAGATAAGAGAAAGATGCGAAAGAGAGAAGAGAAAGAATTGCAAGGCGAGAGAGAAAGAGATAGCAAGGGAGGAAGAAAGAGTGAGGGATGGAAAGAATGAGTGAGAGATATAAGAAGTTCTAGAGAGAAGTAGGGAGAATGAGAGAGAGGGGAGAGATCGAGCTAAGAGGGATGGAGGGAGGGTGGGGAGGGAGAGGGAGAAAACTAAAGGAGGGATAAAGAGAGAGTGAGATTGAGGGAGTGAAAGTGAGGGAGAGAGAGTGAAGGAGAGAAATTGAGAGAGACTGAGACGAGCGCGAGAGATTAAGAGAATTAATGAGAAAATTAGAGAGAGGAAGAGAAAGAAAGAGCAAGAGAGGGGGAAAGCGAGGTAGAGGGAGAGGGTAAGAGTGGAATAGGGTGAAGATGAGTGAGATGGAGAGAAGAGTGAGAGAAAAGATAGGGAGCGAAACAGATTGAGACTAAGAGAGTAATAAATTGAAAGAGTGCGAAAGAAAAGAGTGGGCGAGATAACAGAGCAATATAGAGATAATGCGAGAAAGAGCAATATAGAGATAATGCGAGAAAGAGTGCGTGAGATAACAGAGCAATAGAGTTATTATGGAGAGATTTAGTGGGAGAGAGTATGCGTGAGGGAGGAAAACTAGAGAGAGGAGAGACATATACAAAGAAAAGGGTGAGAGAGTGAGATAAAGTGAGAGGAATGGAGAGTGAGTTATATACATAGTGAATGAGAGAGGGAGGGAGGGAGCTAGAGGGAGAGAGCAAGGAGAGTGAGTTAGAGAGATAAGAAGAGGAAGAAAGAGTAGGAGAGTGATTATAAGAGAGATTTAGAGGAAGAGAGTGAGAGACAGAGTAAAGGGTAGAAGATAGGGAGTAGATAGAGATAGAGAAGAGAGAGAGGGGGAGTGAAAGAAAAAGTGAGCCATAAATAGAGATCAAGAGTGTGCGGGAGGAAGCGAAAGAGAGAGAAGGGGGAGAGTGGGGAGACACAGAGAGAGGGGAATAGAAAGAAGAGCATGAGAGAGATGGAATAAAGAGTACGAGCACTAGAGAGAGTGAGAGAAAATGACAAATGGAGATAATGTACAGAAAGAGAGAGAATGGTGAGACAGGAGGGAGCTAGAGAAGGTTGAGGAGAGAGAGCGAAAACTAGAGTGAGGGAGAGAAAGCCAGAGAGATATAAGGTGTTCGAGATTTAAGGTGTATGAGAATAGAGAGTGAGAGAAAGAGTAAGAGAGCAGAGAAGAGAGGAGCAGTGGGTAAGGGTGTGAGAGAGAGAATGTCAGAAAGTAGAGAGGGACAGTGAGTGGAGAGGGAGAGTGCAGAAGCAAAGGGAGAGGGAGAGAGAGTGTTGGGGAGGAAGAGAAAGAGGGAGAAGGGGGAGAGCGGGGAGACACAGAGAGAGGGAAATAGAAAAAAGAGCATGAGAGAGATTGAATAAAGAGTACGAGAACTAGAGAGAGTGAGAGAGAGGGAGGAGAAAATGACAAATGGAGATAATGTACAGAAAGAGAGAGCATGGTGAGACAGGAGGGAGCTAGAGAAGGTTGAGGAGAGAGAGCGAAAACTAGAGTGAGGTAGAGAAAGCCAGAGAGATATAAGGTGTTGGAGATTTAAGGTGTATGAGAAGAGAGAATGAGAGAAAGAGTAAGAGGCAGAGAAGAGAGGAGCAGTGGGTAAGGGTGTGAGAGAGAATGTCAGAAAGTAGAGAGGGATAGTGAGATGGAGAGGGAGAGTGCAGAAGCAAAGGGAGAGGGAGAGAGAGTGTTGGGGAGGAAGCGAAAGAGAGAGAAGGGGGAGAGCGGGGAGACACAGAGAGAGGGGAATAGAAAGAAGAGCATGAGAGAGATTGAATAAAGAGTACGAGCACTAGAGAGAGTGAGAGAGAGGGAGGAGAAAATGACAAATGGAGATAATGTACAGAAAGAGAGCATGGTGAGACAGGAGGGAACTAGAGAAGGTTGAGGAGATAGAGCGAAAATTATAGTGAGGGAGAGAAAGCCAGAGAGATATAAGGTGTTAGAGATTTAAGATGTATGAGAAGAGAGAGTGAGAGAAAGAGTAAGAGAGCAGAGAAGAGAGGAGCAGTGGGTAAGGGTGAGAGAGAGAATGTCAGAAAGTAGAGAGGGAGAGTGCAGAAGCAAAGGGAGAGGGAGAGTGCAGAAGCAATGTGAGATGGAGTGGTAAGACAAAGATATCAAGTGAGAGATAACAAATGAAAGAAAGCTAGAGTGATTGTGAGAGAGATTCAATATGAAGGAAAGTGTGAGAGAGAGAGTATGTGAGAGAGAGAGAGGAGAGAGATTAAGTAGTGGAAGAGAAAAGAGAGATACAGAGAGGGAGGGAGAGTGTGTGATACAGTGATCAATATAGAGAGGGAGGGAGCTAGAACGAGAGAAAGGGAGAGAAAGTGAGTTATATAAAAATGAGAAAAAGATAGCAATAGAAAGATAACAAGATGAAGAAAGAAAAAGAGAGTGATTGTGCGAGAAATTCAGAGCAAGAGAGTGGGGGCAGAGAATGATAGAAAAGAGAAAAAGAGAAAAAGAGAAAAGTGAGAGAGATATTGAAAGAATGATAGAAAAAGAGTTAGAGTGCGAGAGATGGAGCTATATGGGAGGAGCGGATAGAGTGAGAGGAAGAGAGAGAGGAAGAGATAGTAAGTGAGAAAGAACGAGATAGGGAGGGAGAGAACGAGAGAGAGATAGAGAGAGCACAAGAGAGGGAGGAGAAAAGTGTAGAGTGAGATAATGAGAGAGAATGAGAGAGGGCAAAAGAGAAAAAGTCAGATAGAGATTGTGTACGTGAGAGCGAGAGAGAGAGAGAGGGAAAGAGAATGATTTAGTGAGCAACAGATAGGCAGAGAATAAGAAAAGGGAAAGAGATCAATAGAGTTATTATGAGAGAAATTTAGATATAGTGAAAGAAGACGGGGCTTAAAAGAGTGAGAGAGAGATGGAGAGAGAGATATAAAATAGTGCAGGTGAGCGTGAGAGAGAATGAGAAATAGAGATATTGAGGGATGAGTGAGAGAGAGTGATAGGAAGTGATGGAAAGAGAAAGTGAGAGAGTGAGAAATTTGGGAGAGAGATACAAAGTAAGAATGAGATTTTGAGAGGGAGAGAGAGGCATAGAAAGAGAATGAGGGAAAGAGAGTGAGGGTGGAGGGAGAGAGATGAAGGAATGGAGAGAGCAAGAGAGAGAGAGAGAGAGAGAGAGAGAGAGAGAGAGAAGATAGAGAGCGAGATAGAAAGGTAGAGTATGACTGGGATAGCTAGATAAAGATAAGTTAAAGAGAGATATATGAGAGGAGAGGTGAGAGGGAGAGAATAGAGAGCATGAGAAAGAGGAAGCGAGTAGAGCAAAAGAGTAGAAAGGTAGAGGAATGGAAGACATAGATAAAATACTATGAAGAGAGAGAGATAGGAGGCTGGGTGAAAAAGGGAAAGATAAAAGAGAAAAGAGAAAGATGAAGAAGTGAGTGATTTAAAGAAAGACAGAGAATGAGGGAGAAAATGTAGGAGAGAGAGTAAGATAAAGGCAAGGAGGAAGAGAGATAGAGGGAGTAAGGGAGCAAGGTTAAAAAAGAAGAGAATGTTTTTGTGAGAGATGAGGAAGAGCAAAAGGAAGAGAGAGCTTTCCTACCTCTCTCCCTTATGTATTCTCTCTCTTTCTCTTACTCCCTACTTATTTCTCTCATCTCCTCTCCTCTCATATCTCTTTCTATCCGCCTCACCCTCACTCAATCAATCTCTCACACTATCAAACGCGGTTTCTATTTGCCTCGTCATCTTCATTTTTCTTAATTCCTCTTTCTCTCTAGATCTTTCAAAAACTCTTCTGACTCCCTCTACTCCTTTCTCAGTCTTTCTCTCTACTTCTCTTTTTCTCTTCTTATATTTCTCACTCACTCTTTCCATCCCTCTCTCTTGCTTCCGTCCTTGATCTCTCTCTCTCTCTCTCCTTGCAACTATCTCTTCTCTATTTCTCATCTTTCTCTTATCTTGATCCATCTCTCTATCTCTTACACACTTTTTCTTTATCAAGTTCTTTCTGCCCCCCTTCTCTCATGCCCTCCATATGTCCTTCTCTCACTATGTCTACTCTTCTCACTCTCCCACTCTTTCACTCTCTCTTTCTCCCCATCTCTAGCTTGAAGTCTCTCAATCTCTTTTTATCTCTCCCTCGCTCTCCCTTTCAACTCCCTTTTATTTCTCACTCTTGCTCTCTCTCTTTCTCTCTCCCTCTCTCTATCTCTTTTTCATCATTCCATCTCTCCCACTTATATGTTTTGCTCACTTTTATATTATTATGTCCCCTCCCTTTATTGTACACGCACTATCTCTCACACACTCCTTTTTCTCTTGTGTTTGCTCTCTCTACCTCTCTTCTATGTTTTACTCTTACTCTCTCATTATCCCACTATCTCTTTATATCCCTTTCACATTATTTATCTCACTCTTTTTCTCATTATAACCCCTCCCTTTCGCCCTCTCTCTTCGCCGCTTTCTTTATCCTTCACTTTCTCTCACTTTTCTCCTCACATTCTTTTGGCAATCTCTCCTATCTATCTCTGTCTCACACTCTAAATATCACTTCATCTTTCTCTCTCTCTTTCTTTCAAGCTCTTTTTCATACTCCTCTCTCTCCTTCTACCACTTGTTCTCTCTACTTCAATTTTGCCCTCTTTTGTATCTCTCATTCTCTCTTTCCATCCCAATGTTGATCTCGTTCTTGCTTTATCTCTCTCACCCTCTCTTCCTGTCTTACTGTCTCTCTCTACCTCATCAAATAATTCTTTTGCTCTATTTATCTTCTCTCTATCTCATCATTCTCTTCCCTCCCTTCTTCTTCTTCTCTCTCACTCTTTATTTCTCTCATTCTCCCTCCCTCTCTCCCACTCGTGCCCTCCATCACTCCCTCTATCATGGATCACTTCTCTTTATCTCTCTCTCTCTCTCTCTCATTTTTTATTTCTCGTACCCTCCATCACCTCCCTCTCACTCTCATTCTCTCTCCTCTCTCCCTCCCTCACTCATTTCATTTGCCCTTTCTTCCGCTTTCTGTCACTCACATCTTTCTTACCACTCGCTCATATGAAGTATCTCTCTTTCTCTCACTCTTGCCCTCTCACTCCCTCTTTTCTCTCTCATCTCACTCACTGCTCATCTCTGTCCTGCTCTCTTGAACCAATTCCTCCATCTTTTTCTCTCACCTCTCCTCTCGTCTCCTCTCATTTATCTTATTTTTTGCCTCACTTATTCTTTCAATCTCTTGGTCTCTCACACATACTTTCAATCTGCTTCTTTGTCTCTCTCTCCACTCATTATTTTAATCTCTTTCTCACACCCTTCTCTCTTTATCTCTACGCCCTTCTCTCTAACTTCTCTTTTTCTCTCTCAATATCTCTCACTCTATCTTTTCGTGCTTATCTCCCTCTCTTCCTCACTCAATCTCACTTTGTCTTACTCTGTTGCCTTCTCTATTTGCTTCTCTTTCATCTCTCTAACTTATCTTTCTCTTCTCTCGCTTCGCTCTCTATCTCTCTTTCTTTCTCTTCTTCTCTCCCATACCTCACTCTCTCCATATGAGAGAAAGGGAAAGTGAGAGAAAGTGAGAAGAAAGAGTGAGAAAGTATGTGAGGTGTGAGAGATAGAGTGAGATAATGAGTGAAAGAGAGTCATAGAGATTGAGAAGAGAGCGAGAGAAATGAAAGAGTAGACAGAAACAAAGAGAGAAAAGGATAGCTTGATAAAGGGAGAGAGATTGAATATAGTGTGAAAGAAGAGAAAGAACAAGATAGAGAGAGGGAGGAAGGGAGGGAGGATGAGTAGCAGAGTGAGTAAGATATATACAAAAATAAATAGAATGAGGGGAATAAAACAAGAGGGTT
>JAKZJZ010001702.1:0-25006 GCA_022702705.1 Papilionanthe hookeriana x Papilionanthe teres | reverse complement strand
CGTTGCATGCATTTGGAAGAGGAAGAAGATTGACATGCTAGATCTATCTTCTTTGATTCTTCTACTTTGACAATACTTTAGCTCCTCCTTAAGGAGCTCTAACCTAAGTAATACATAGTCCTCTCAAGAACAAGGCCCAGCGCGTGAACACGAGGCGCCGTCCTCACAAGATCGTCAGACTGAAAATGAAAAGAGTAACCTGAATTTGATGATTCACGATCCTTGCAGCTGAATTCATCCCCCATGTGTTGGGACCTGAACCTTGCCGTGGTGGTGCTCTTCTACAGCTTCTTCTACATAGGCTCCTCCACTTCTGGAATTTCTAATGGAAACCTTTCCAAACCCAAACGGAAGAACTGATCACTTTCTACAATAAAAAAGAGTTCTAGACTAGCCATGTTTTCTTTCTGTGAGAATGTCGTAGGACTCTAGGAATTTTGGAAGCTGAACATGCTCAAAAGATGCCTCAAGCATTTCGCTTTGATCATTCAACTGTCCAGTGAAACGGTTCGAAAACCAAAGTTCAACTCCAACCAAGGCTCTAGATAGATCACATCTTTGCCAAATGCCAATCCTCCTAGTTGTGAAAGAGAAAAAGAGTGGAGTTTTGAGAACGAGAATCATCTCTTTTCTCATTTCTTGATCTTAGTAAGAAGACACTCAGACGACTAGCGCGGTCCTTCCCCCAGCCACGTATCCAGGGTTGACCACATCATCACTGTTTTATCAAGGTGTGGCCACGGTCTCAATTTTTTCGGTGTTCAGTATGTTCAACCTTGAAAATAAGTGGAGATTTTGAGTCCCTCGGAACGCAACCCCCTTCTAGAGTAGAAATCATTCGAGGCCCACTCACCCCAGTGGGAGTGAGTGGCGAAGGGGAGGTGGGCCCTTTCATGAATTCTTTTTCATAGTCAGTGGCAAAATTTCCTTTTTTTGTTTTGCAGCGAAGGTTAAGATACCCACTACGCGGAAGATTTTTTTTTGGTCAGGTTTCGTTCGTTCTTCCTGCGCTCATTTTGAATTTCTTTGTATCACCCAGCAAGGCACGAGAAAAAAAAACGGATCCAATACCAATACACTAGAGAGAGAATGCTAGCCTTTCTTATCCTTAGATTAGATACGCTCTTTCTCTCAGAAGCGAAGCATCCAAAGCTAGAAGCAAGAGAGATAGGCTTGACGGTGACGCAGATAAAGAGAGAGAAAAAGCAGCATAACAAGGTTTAGAGTCTAATAGCCAATTTTGAGGGATCAATTTTGAAGCAAATGAAAGAACTAGTTGCATAGATATAGAGAAAGCACTTTCTCTTCAAAGGGAAGATGATCTTTAAGTTTTGAGATCAGTTCTGACGTCGAACATGTTACCCGCTTGAAGAATCTAGCAAGCTACCCTTGGCTTCTTGACGCACAATACGCACTTTTTGCACTCTCGATCAAGGAGGATTCAAACATCGATTTGCTACCTTTCCCTCTCCTGCACCTGGGACTCTATTTACTGCTCTTTGATCTGCCGATGATGATTTAGCCAAGTGCTTTGCTGCCACTTCTGAAGCTAGGGACCTAACCTCTTCCTTGAAGACCCTGTATTGCTTGTCTTTGTTGGCGGTGTACACTACTTGACTGAAAGCGAAGAGTGTGCAATGCACCTTCGACGCTAGGGAAGGCAAGGAACTGATTGACCATTTCCAAAGGCTGACGACGGAGGAAGTGTAGCAGGGGTCTTTTTCTTCTTGTACCACGTCCTACCACATTAGGGGACTAAGCAGGGACAATACTAATCGGTGACTTTAGCGGTCACCCTCACTGAACAAACTTGAATATGAACTACGATTCAGATCAAGTCTGACCGAAATCGGATTTCCTTTTCGTGCCATATGACGCTGAGACTTTCCTTTTTTCCCCTTTCTTCCCTTTCCTTTCTTTGTTCTCGAAGGTCTTCGTCTTCGTGTAAAAGCAAACTCTCCAAATTTATGACCAACCTTTCCTTCAGTGATCTGACAACGAACAGGAGTTTTTCCATTGTAAATGAGTATGGAGCAATCAACGAATTTCGGGGAAATAGAAGATCTACGTGACCAAATTTTCCTGCTCAAAAGACTTTCTCTGTTCTTCTTCATTCTCAACAGGAATGCATTAACAAAACTGCCCTTCCATATAGATCGTCGTGGCATGAACTAAATTCTGCGTTTCCCCACCCTCACTACTGCCCTAAATCCTGCTTTGGTGGGCTTCCCCCAAGGTGACACCGAAGGTCTACCTCCTTTCGTGCGCCCCTCACCTCCTCCATGAGGATGATCCACTAGATTCATTGCAACACCACGAACAATGAGGCATCTGCCTAACCACCGGCTTTGTTCTGCTTTTCTAAGCTTACGTGCACCATGGTGGGGATTGGAAACTATACCAATAGTAGCTCGGCATCGGGAATCTATGAGTTTTTCAACACTCGAAGGTAGCCGCACAAGACATTGTGAGGCTGGCTCCTTAATTATTTTAGCAGAAGTTCCTGTGGCTCGAGCCAGCATTGCGCCTTTACCTAGATGATATTCAATATCATGTACCAATGTTCCCAAACGTATATCAGCTAATGGTATGCAATTTCCTACTTGAGAATTGAGATTAAGTATCTCGTATCTATAAGCAGGGGGGTGTGGCCAAGAAGTAGCCAGCTGACTGTCCCCTAAAACCCGATCTTGATTCGCTATGCGAACAAGGTCTTGGAACCAACGGTATGTATGGGCATTTTGGGCAGGTCGCAAGAAGCCGCTTTTAGAAGGTTTGGACCAATCACAATTCATCACCATCTGACCCGCTTCCAATTGATGACTGGCTAATATACAAGTGTTGACCTAAGCCCCTGTGCAGTGGCTTGGCTCCCGAGCCGTACGTGAGCCTCCTCATACGGCTCTTCCTAAGAAGGTCGAAGCCCCCCTCTATCAAAATGAAAAAGCCTTCGCTTCGCCCTCCTATTCAACGTGGCTATTAGAGACTTCGTTCTTTGACTTCTTTTCTTTTTTATAGAGGGCTTCGTTTCTGATACCAGCTTTCTTAGTGACGAGCTCACTTTCGCGGACTTCTTCCTTAGTGTAGTCCCGGTGAAGACTTTCATTTCAGACTCCATTCCTTAGCCTAGTCTATATCCACAGCTGACGTGACTCCGTACCGACGCCTTTCCCTTTATAGACGGATAAGTGACTCTGTCACCCTAGCTTTTCTCCTTTGTAGAACAGCTAAGCCAGTTCCTGAGTTTCACTTACCTTAAAACAACTCTTTGATTACATAACCTTAGCCTCGGCTAAGTGATTTCTTTCGTCACCTTAACGTACTTTTGTTTTCGTGCTTTTTCCCATCAGGTCTAACCTTTGCCGGGCTTTCGTCCCCGCGCCTATAGGCGGCTTGGCTTCGCTATCGCTCATGACTTGGTATAGAGATCTCTCCGTGTAGTGTAGTGGTCGTCGGCCTTCCCACCCCCATGCCTCCTTCCTGACTTTTCTTTGCTACGCACCTTGACTACTAGAAATCTAAAGGACAGGGGGCTGTTAACCTTTGCTTTTGAAACTGAGCTACTGAAAAACTCAAGACTCTTGTAAAGGCGAACGGGGCTCCCAGGCCGGGACGTCTGGCGGAATGCTTGGCCTCCTGCGCTTCCAGCGACACCCGAAGGGTGAGCTTCTTAGGTTAGCTTCACGTCAGTAGGCATTCTGGGCTGGAAGGAGGCAAGCAAATGAAGGGAGGCATGGAGGGCCGACTACAAGACTACGACTACAAGAATCAAAGCTTAGCGAGCTTTAGTTGGCCGACCACTATATAAGCCGCTTAGGGGAAAGCTCGAATTCGCTTCGCGAACCTTCATTCGTTGCTAAGCCAAGGTCCCAGGTCTCCGAGTCAGCCCGCGCTTTTTCGAAGAATCCTGCACCCATGGGCATACGGCCTGGCAGGCCTTCCCTTTCCGCCGGAGCTTCATGGGCGTTGCCCCGTTCCCCAATCAGATGTTTGAATGTGGGCTATAGTCCGCGAGGAGCCACACAGGCATATGTTTTCCTTGCCATTTGACCTCTCTTCCCGTGTGAGACGGAATGCTCAGTGACAACCTCTCAATTCTCACCGCCTGGCCTCTCTTGCTACCACGGTAGCACCTAGTGTGGTCAACACCAATCGTGTTCGGGCAACGAAGTTGACACTCATTCATATTGGTTCATCCTGCTTTGCCCCGAGCCTTTTGCTCTTCTCACAACAATGGTGGTCAGCCATTCATCAAGGCCCCGGAATCCGCTAGACATCTCAGCGGCGGGATTGGATACCCGCATCAAATCGAAGTTCCATGTTAGTGCCTCCCTAAAAGGAGATTCTAGGTGGGTCGCTTCGCGAAAGACATTGCTTTGGACCAATGGGTCACACGACAGGTGCATGATCGACTTTGCAAGCTCCATTCTTCGTGGCAGGCAAGCTACCTTGATCCGCCTTCGGCTTCGATTCGTTATGCTCAACAGCTCCAACAAGCCCTAAATTTTCTTGCTGCCTCAAACTTTGCCAAGAAAGCGCTGCTTGACGTTTGATCCTATGTGCCCAGAGAACGCAATGCGTTCTCCCCTTTCGGATCTCGCAAAGAGAAAACGTCTTTTTTCCTCTGAGTTTCTCTCTCATTCGCGGAGCGAAGAAAGCGGGCTTTGCCCCAGCTATCGCTATCCTTGGGAAAGCCAAAGAGCTACCGAAGGAAAGGAATGCAGTCTCTCCCTTGGCCTAGGGAGAGGGCAGGACAGAGAAGAAAACGTCCTTCGCTCAAGTTTGTTTGCTTCCTGCGCAAGCTTGGCTATTCGACCAAGGAGGCATGATGGTAGGAAGGCCGACCACTACAGAAAGCGTAAGCAAGCACTTGGCTTGGGAGCAAGCTACCTTTCTTTGATCCACTTTCCGGGGCAGGGAAGAGAACGAAATTAGGCAAAAGATGGTGGCCGTGGTAGATTCGAGGATCTGACGCGGCGGAGCGAACTCTTCTATCATTTTTATTCATTTTTTTTCATCAGTGACTCAGTTTAAACAAAATGAAATATCTTTCTCATTTTATTCACTCTGTTCTTTCACAAAAGGATCCGAATATAAATCCTCGTATTTTTTTTCAATCCAATCTCATTTGTTTTGTATAATACGATATGAAGATATATATTCAAGGAATCTCCGTTATGGAATCATTCATAGTCTATATCTTTTTCTTTACATTGACAAAAAAAGTCTTCTTTTTGAAGATCCAAGAATTTCAGGGGCTAGAGCCAATTTGTTAAGATTTTTTTTTAGTTCTTTTCATTGACATAGATAGAATAACTCCGCTAGGATGATGCACGGGAAATGGTCGGGATAGCTCAGTTGGTAGAGCAGAGGACTGAAAATCCTCGTGTCACCAGTTCAAATCTGGTTCCTGACACGTGAATAATGTATCGGATAGATATTCAGACCTCATACAAATGAATCGAGACGGATCGGGATACATATTCGTGAAGAGTCTAGAGCACGATACATACTTCTTCATCTAGGTGTATATATCAAGGCGCTAGTAGGTGTATCTCCTGCGCTTCTTGATAGAGATAGAGGCGATACAGACAGCTTTTGGCCTATGCTGGCTTCGTAACAAGATCCACACTAAGGTAAAGACTGCTAACTGGACAACAGACTCAAAAAAGTCTAAGAAAGAACTTGTTTGTTGGTTATCAAAGGGCCGCAGGCAAAAGAGTCAATGTTAAGAAAACAAGTCTTGGTTGTTCGGTTTGAAAGAGCAAACAAGAAAGCAAGACTTCCTCAAGTATCGTGCAAGTGACTCTTCAAGCTTTCCTAATTCTCTCTCCGCCCCCCTAGCCCTTGTTTAGAAAGATAGCTGCAATCCTTCCCGGCTCCAACACGGCTATGCGCCAAAGCACTACTTGCCCAAGAAAGGGCTATACGAAATGGAAAAAATCGGCTTCATCTAATGCTTGCTGCCTAGCGCTAGAGGGAAAAAACCTCTCTTCTTTTGAGAAGAGCTTGCGCACTAGAGACCAAGGATTGCGGCGCTTATCTAATGGCGTGAGATAAGGGGTAGCAGGAGAGTCCATGCGTTTGCTGAAAGGCAATGCTAAATGCAGATGCAGACCGATTGCTACGCACCTTTGCTAGGGGGTGATGTTACCAGGTTTTTCGCGAATGTGAGGTTCAAGTACTGCCATCCTTTGTTGGTTGAGTTCGCTTTGTCATTTCAATAATGCCTTTCGAACCCGAGCCCAACCTTGTTGAAAACATATAGACAATTTTTTTTCTTCCGGTTTCTGTCGTTCTCGGTACGCTCATTACGGATTTGTTTGTACCGCCTAGAGGGGCAATTAATGAGGAACCGGGTCAAAAATGAAAATCGTCAAGTCAAGGGTTTGATGGAGACCAAGAACCCTTCTTATGGGATTGTTTCAGGAAAGTCAAGGCGCTAGTCTTCGATCACCAGAATAAGCTGGAGAAGAGGGGTGAAGTGTCGGGATTTTCGGCCGAGTTTTGCGTCGTCGTCTAGTCATAGCGGTCTACCTTTGTATTCTCTTCTGAAATTACTCTGACCTTGTATCGGGTGTGGCATTTTGTTGGTTTCCCTTCCCGAGCTTAATCAAATACCAATTCAAGAGCTTCTGAGTCAGAAAAGAAGTCATACGTCTGGTATCGATGTAGGGAGTTTCAGGGGGTCCCTGAATGCTGCTACAGGAACGCATGAATTCGGATTGGGGAGTGTGCGGGAACTGACAAAATTGCTTCAGCGAGAGTTGATGTTGGTATTGGAAACGTATTCAGTTCTTTTCTACATACCGTGATCCGGTGAGAAAGAAATGCTTAGGTGCGAAGCAATGAAAAAGAAACGGCTGATCCACTCACGATCTACTAAAGGTAAAGGAAAGTAGCGTCGATATTGGTTCGAATCCAATTCGTACATGGGCAATGAATCAAGTCTTGAATTCATGAACTTACCTGAACTTAACGAAAGGTTGAGATAAACCGATTGCCTGAAAGAGAGATTTTCTACAAGTCACCCATAGCAGTCAACCGTGCCTGGAACTGAGTCTCGCTAACCACTCGCTTAACTTACTACGATATGAGTCTAGCGCCTTACTCTATCACTTAGCCTTAGTGGGCCTTGCTGACCGGCACGGAAAGGCATTTTTTTCACCCCCTATCTAGACTCTCTTTCAGGTCTGTACTACTCTAGTAGGTACTTTTTGCAGAGAGGAAGCGCTACTGAGATACTTTCCTTTTCATCTGAAGGAAGGCAGTCTTTTAGTCAAGTAAAGTGACTGAGCTTCAAAACCGTTAGTGAAGTGTCGGGAGATGCGTACAGTTTCGGCACTCGAAAAAAGCTTCTTTTCGTGTTCCGGGAAGTACTACTTGAAAGTCAAGCTTTTTGTTGCAAGCCGAGCAGTTTTTTTGGGGATTCAAACGACTTTCGTTAGCAAGCGGATCAGACAAATCTCAGACCCAAATCGACTGAGAGAAAAAACGGCTTTTCCGTTAGCGAGTACAGTTCAAGCGAGAAAGCTTCCATTCGATTCAGTTTCATTGTCAGTTGCCCCCAAATTTGATTCTTGCTAGCACTCTGTTTCCTACCTGTTCTAGGGGCATTTTAGAGTTATAAGAGGTTGTTTCCATCCAGCCGGTGGCTAATCCCATAAGCTAGTCAGTACGCAAGCAAGAAGCACTAGCGCCTTTTCTTCTTCATGTGCACAAGCCCTTCTATGCAACCATATCCTGGAGAAAGTCGCCCAAGTCAGGCAGCAAGAGGAAGCATCTGCTCGTTCCCTATATCGAGTGGATCAAATCCCAAACCAACTTGCTGACTTGCTGGATTAAGTAAGATAACTGACTTGACGAAGAGAACTGAACTAGCTGGCAGGAAACTCTCACGGGATGGAAGATCAATCCCACTCGATGAAACTTTCTCCTAATAGATGCAAGTAGGAATTGAAATGAGCTTGTTTAAGGCCTAGAAATGCAATTTGATGAGTTGACAAAGGCACTCAAAATGGCTGGCTTGATCGCTGAGAAATGCATGACTCGGAACTAGGCGCTAGACTAGATCACTGGATGGAACTGAACCTATCGCCTTGAACTTGTCTCAGTGAAACGCTTCGCGCCTTGAACTTTCTTGAGCTTAGAAAAAGCACATATATTCTTTGGAACCTGCCCTTTCTTCAGATATGAGATATGAGAATTTCTTAGTATGGTCAGATGAAATCAAGTTTTTCTTTGTAAGTGAAAGGTTCAAGCGGCTTTGAAGGGTTATTTTCGAAGAGAATGTCAGAAAGCATCCAAGCCCGAAGTGTACCCAATTTTTGGTCATACACTCACTATTGAACGAGATGGTTAAGTCAGGAGAGTTCTCACGCCATCCAGTTGCGTAGTCCCCAAAGAAAGTTTCTGGTTCTCAGAAGTATGAATGAGTTGGGGATTTGGCCCTCAAACTACTTCTTTCCTTTCCCGAGTTTGATCAAGTCAGAAGAGTTGGATGAGTCCCTTTAAGCCCTAAGGCCATAAGCCCGTACTCCATTTTTCCTTCAATGAAAGTGGAAGATGTCCAAACAAAGTCTGTTCCGAGCGAGAGCCGAGTTCTAGATCGTCAGTACCTTTTGAGCAAGTGTGATAAGCTTGAGAAAGTCATGAAATTGAAAAGGCGCGAAGCGTAACCGAAAGTCTACCCCTGTTTGTACGCCTCCTGTGCCAGATTGGAAGGAAGCTAATGAAATGGTCATCCGAAGCATGCTTTGACACGCAAGTCTCTTCCTCTATTCATTCACTCCCTCTTTTCTCATTGCTCGATCTTTTTTACCCTATCCCTTATCCTCCAACTTTTATCTTCCTCAATTCTTTTCTCTTCTCTTCTCTCACTTAGTTTTTCTCACTTTCGGTCTCCCTCTCTGTCACCCCTATGTCTCACTCTCATTCCTTACTCATGTTCTCACTCTATCCTCCTCTATCTATATTTCTTTTTTGTTCCCTCCCTCACTCTTCATTCTCTCACACTCTATCTCTCTCTTTTCTCCGTTCCTCACACTCTCTCTCCCTTCCCACCCTGTTAATATTTTTTTTCTCTCCTGTCCCTCGTTTGCATTCCCTCTCTTATATTCTTTACTCTCTCTTACTTTATTTCCTCTTTCTCTCTAGATTTCTTTGACTCCCTCACTCTTATACTCTTTACCAGTCTCACTCTCTCTCTATCTTTCTCACTCCCTCAATCTTGTCCTCTCTATGTCTCTCTTATGTAGTTCACTCTTCTTTATCATCTCACACACTCATACACTCTCTCACTCACTCTCATTCACTCTCCTTCTCACCTTCTAACTCTCTTTTACACTCATACACTCTCTTTAGCTCCATTCTCGATATATATCTAACTCTTTTACACTCTTATTCTTTCTTTCCCACTCTCTCCTCTCCTTTCCTCACTTTATTTTTCACTCTTCTCTTTATATCCCATTTTCTATTATTTTGTCTATCTCATTCTCATTCTCAATCTCTATTTTCTTCTTCTATCTTATACTCTCTTTTACACTCTCCTTTATTGCTCTCTTCTCTCTTTCTTCTTACATTTCTTTCACTCTATTCCCCACTCTCTTTCCTCTCGCTCTCTTGCTTCCATTCCTCCCTCTCTCATCCTCTCTCTTCTCTCCCTCCCTCCTTTTATTCCTCTCCATCTCCCTCTCTCTCTTACACTCTCATGTTCTCCCTCTCTTCCTACACCTCATTCACTTAGTTTTACTCGACCTTCCCTCAGTCACTCTTCCCACTCTCTCTCCCTTTCACTTTCCCTTCCTTTCTCTTTCTTGCTATCTCCTTAAACCCTCCCATTACCTCCTCCTATCTCTCTTTCTCACTCCCTCTCTCCCTATCACACAATCTATTCGATGTCTTTTTTATCTCTCTATCTCTCTATTGACACTCCCTCCTCTCTCTTCAGTTTCAGTCTCACTCTTAATGCCTCATTCTCTCTCTCTGTCTCGCTCCAAGATCATTCTCTCTTACTCTCTCTTCTTTTGCTCTCTTTCCTCTCTCATCTCAATCTTTTCCTCCCTCTCTCCCCCACTCTCTTGCTTCCTTCCCTCCCTCCCTCTCTCTCCCTCGACTTTCTCTCTCTCACACACTCTCCCCCTTTCTCCTTCTCACTATCTTCCAATGCATTCCCCTCTCTCTCCCACTAATTCTAATTCTCTACCCACTTTCTCCCTGTCTCACACACTCTCTCTCTTTATCTTCCTTCACTATCTTGTCTCTCACTCCCTCTTCCTATTTCACTCTCACTCTCTTCCATCCTCTATCTCCCTCTTTCTATCTCTCTCTTCCTTACTCTCTCTCTTTCTTGCTTTTTCTTTGTTTATGTTTTATCACGTTTTCTTTCTCTATTTCTCTCTCCTCTCTCAGAATCAGTCTCTATTATGCTCTTTTATCACACTTATCACTTTACTCACTCATTCTCTCCAACCATCTCTCACTCTCTTCCTCCCAACCACTCAACCTCTTTCATTAGTTTAATCTCTTTTTTTATCTCACTCTCATCCTACCCTCTCTCTCCATATCTCCCTATATATCTCCCTCTCTCCACCTCTCACTCACTATGTTTTTCTCTATCTTCCACGAGTCTCTCTCATCTCTCTATTTCAGCCTTACCCTTTCTCACTCCCGCTCACTCTTCAATCTCTAACTTCACTTCATCTCTTTCTATCTCTGTCTCACTCTCTTCTTCATCTCTTTGTTGTTTGTTTGCTCTCTTTTGCCCCCTCACTCGCTATCTCTCTTAGCTTTTCTTCTATCTCCCTCTATTATTCCCTATCTTCCTCACCCTCTATTCTCCGCTATTCTCTCTTTCTCACTCTATTTCCCCATCACACTACCTATCTCCATCACCCTATTTCTCTTTATTATTTCCCAATCTCTCTCTCTCTCTCTCTCTCTCTCTCTCTCTCTCTCTCAATCTGTCGCTCCCTCCCTTCTTCACTCTTTCTGACTCTTTATTTCTCTCTCTCACTTAGTCTATATACTACTCCAAGAAAAAGAGATATATAGATTGAGAGAGTGTGTATGAACAAGAGTAAGGAAAAAAGAGTGAGAAATAGAGGAGGCAAACAAGGGAGGGAGATGGAGTGAGAAAGTGAGACAAAGAGAGAGAGAGAGAGAATGTTAGAGAATGTTAGAAATAATGAGATAAAATAGAGAGGGATTGAGAGAGGGAGGGAGTGAGGTAGAGTGGGGAGTGTGAGAGAAGTGAAAAGAGTTAGAGAAGTGTGAGCAATAAAAGAGAAAGAGAGAGAACAAAATGTGAAAAAGAGTGAGGAAGGGAGCAAAGGAGGAAGAGATTGGGAGATATAAAGAGAAAAGGAGAGTGAGGGAAAATAGAAAAAGAAAGAGTACGCAAGAGAGGATGAGGGAGGGAGAATAAGTGATTGAGAGAGAGAACGAGCGAGAGAGATGGAGAGAGAGAGGAGAACCAAGAACAAAATGTGGGAGAAGGCATAAAAAGGAGAGAAAGAAAGGAGTGAACTGAGAGAAATGAGAAAGAGAGTGGGGGGATAGAGGACGAGAAAGAGTGAGAAGTAAGTCAAGAGTGTGAAGGAGATAGAGAGGGAGTAGGAATGAGAGTAGAGAGTGTGAAGGAGATAAAGAGGGAGTAGGAATGAGAGTTAAACTGAAGAGGGAGTGGGTGAAGAGATGAGAGAGAGTGGGTATGAGAGATGGAGCAATAGAGAATGATGGATGGAGCAAGAGAGAGTTACTTGAGGGAGACACAGAGGGAGAGGGAGTGCTGGAGAGAAATGGAGAGAGATGCGAGTGAGGGAGTAAAAGTGTGAGTGAAATTAAATAGAACAACAGAATGAGGAGGGGACAAAGTTACAAAGTAAAAGAGAAATAGAGAAGAAATAGAGATTGAGGAAAGAGAGGGCAAGAGAGAGAGAGTCAGAGTGAGAGAAAGAGAGCAAAATAAAGAGGGAGGGAGGGAAGGAGAGAAAGTAATAAGCAATGAGAGAGAAGTTATAATATGAGTGGAAGGGAGAGAGATTTAGAGTGATGGATAATGGAAGATAAAGTGTGAGTAAAGAGAGAGAAAAGAGAGTGAGAGAGAGCTAGAGTGAAAAAGAAAGAAACTTAATAGAGAGTGAGACATAGTGAGAAAGGGAGAGGGCGAGAAGGAGAGGGATTGAGGGCAGTGTAAGGGAGAGAACGAGGAAGAGGGAGATAGAAGGAGAGTGTCAGAAACATTGAAGAGGGCGGAGTGAGAGAGGGAGAGAAAGCAAGAAAGATAACAAAGAGAGAGAGATAGGAATCAAGAGAGGAAGAGAGAGTAAAAGATAGTGAGCAAGATTGAGATAGGGAGTGAGATTAAGAGAATGAATGAGAAGGAGAGGAGAGAGGGAGATGAAGTAGGAGAGAGGGAGGGAGAGGGAGACAGATTAAGATAGAGAGACAGAGGAGGGAGGGAACTGGGATGGAGAGAATGAGTGAAAGGATGAGAGGGTGAGAGAATAGGAGAGGAAGAGTGAGAGTGAAATAGATAAAAGAGAGGTCCCTATCACTCACTTTCGTTCTAACTTCTGCCATTCTCTTCTCTTTCTATTTCTCTCCCCCTCTCTCCCTCCATCTCTGGCTCTCATTTAAATCTCTCACTCTGACTTTCTCTTCTTGTTCTTTGTTGTCTCTTTTACTTCGTATTATATTGGCCTCTCTTATCTTATTTTTATCACCCATTATCCCCCTCAAACTTTCTCCCTTGCTCCCTATCTTGCTTTCTTTCACTCCCTCTCTTTTTATCTCTCTTCTCTCAATATCTCTTCTCTCTCCCTTTCTCTCTTCTTCTCTTTCTATTTAATTTCACTCTCACTCTTACTCACTAACTTTCTCACCCTTTTTTCTCTATCCTCTCTCTCACTCTCTCTCCCCCTCACTCTTCCTTTCAAACTCTATTTCCCTCTTTCTCTCACTCTCTTCTCTCCCTATTTCTCTCTCACTCCCTCACTCCTGCTGTCGCTCCCTCCCTCTCTTCAACTTAGCCAACTCCATTCTTTTATCTCTTTCACTCTTTGTTATCTCTCTATTTACTTACTCTATACAGTGCTGCCTCTTCTCTCTCCATTTCTCTTCCTCCATCCTCTTACTCTCTCCTCTCTCTCCACCTCCATCTCTCCATCCCTCCCTCTCTCACCCATGCTTTCATTCTCTCTCTATATTTCTCTCCCTCGCTCCCTCCCTCACACTCTCTGTCTATTCCCACCCTGTTAATATCTTTTGTCCCTCCTGTCCCTCTATCTCTCCTTTCTTATACCTCTTCTGTATCTCATATTCTTTTCTTCTTTCTCTTTAGATCTTTTTTATTTTCTAACACTTATACTCTATATCGGTCTCATTGTCTCCCATTATCTTTCTCAATCCCATAATCTTGCACTCTTTAGGTCTCTTTTATGTAGGTCAGTTTTCCCTCTCCATCTCTTACACACTCATAAAATCTCTCACACTCTCTCAAAATCTCTCCCACTCACCCTTAGTTCAATTTCTCGCTCTTTATCTCACTCTCTATTACAATTTTTTTCTCTCTCTCACTCTCTCCTCTCCCTCCCTCACTCCATTTTCTCTCTTCTCTCTCTGACCACTTCTCTATTAATTTCTCTCACTCTATATTCTCTCTCTCTATCTTATACTCTATTTTACAGTCTCCTTTGTTGCTTTCTCTTCTGTTTTTTCTCTTACTTTTCTCTCACTCTATCCCCCACTCTCTCACCTCTCTCTCTTGCTTCCATCCCTCCCTCTTTTATTCTTTCCCTTCTCTCCCTCCTTTTATCCATCTCTGTCTCCCTCTCTTTTTCAACATGCTCCTCTTAACCCTCACTTTTTACCCCTAACTTACTCTTAGTCAATATTTCCTCAGTCTGTCTTCTCTTTCTCTCTCACCTTCACTCTCTCTTCTTTTGTCTTTCCTAATCTCTTTAAACCCTCTCACTACCTCTTATCTGTCCTTCTCACTCACTCTCTCCCTCTCTCTCACTCCCTCTTCCACCTCTTTTTGTCTCTCTCTTGCTCTCTCCTCTGTCTCCCCCTTTTGACGCTCCCTTTCCCTCACTGCCTCTCTCTCGCTCTCCCTCTCTCTTTCACTCCTTTCATCCCTCTTTCTCATGCTCTCTGTATATCCTTCTCTATTACTTCCTCTCTCACTCGCTCACTCTCTCCTTCTCTCACGCTCTCTCTTCCCTCATTCTCTCTTCACTTATTTATCTTTCACACACTCTCCCTTTCTTTCCTCTCTCTTTGGTTTTACTCTCACTCTTACTCCCTCTCTCTCTTTCTTGCTCCATGTTCACCCTTTCTCACTTAGTTATCTTCAATTGCTCACTCTTCTCTCTCTCCTCTCAATCTTTCTCTCCCTCTCTCCCCCACTCTCTTGCTTCCGTCCCTCCCTCCGCTCTCTCTCACTCTCTCTTTCTCTATCTTGCTTCCTTTCTCTCAATCTTTCTCATCACTCTCTCTTCTCTCTCACCCTATCTTCCTCTCTCACTCCCACTCTATTCAATCTCTCTCAATCCCTCCCACCATCTCTCTTTTTCTAACACTCTCCCCCTCTTTCGCTTTTTCCTCTATTTATGCTTTATTTTTCTTACTCAATTTCTCTCTCTCTTTCTCTTTCACACATACACACTCATGCTCTCTCTTATCACTCTCTCTTATCACTTTACTCACTATCTCTCACTGTCCTCCTCCCTCCCTCTCTCCTTCATTTATTAATTCAGTCTCACCCTTTGTCGCCCTCTGGCCCTCCCGCTATCTCCATATCACCTCTTCATCTCCCTCTCTCTACCTGTCACTCACTATCTTTTACTCTATCTTCCTTAAGTCTTTTTTCTCTCTACATTTCTGTCTCACCCTTTCTCCATCTCTCCCTTCCGCTCACTCTTCAAACCCTTTCTTCACTCCCTTTCTTGCTCTCTCTCACTCTCTTTTACCCTCTATTTCATCTCTCTTTATCGCTTGCTTGCTCCCTTTTGCTCTCTCCGTCTATCTCTTATTATATCTTCAATCACTCTCCCTTCCCACTCATTACTCCCTCTTTCACCCCTCCATCCCTCATTCTCTCTCTCCTTCCTTCTCTCTTGTTCTCAATCGCTCCCTTATTTCTCTCTCTGTTGCTCCCTTCATCTCCTTCTCAATATTCCTCAATTGCTCTCTCAATTGCTTTCTCATACTCCCTCACTCCCTCCACAGCTATTTTTCTCTCACTCTTTCTTTCTCTCATTCTAGCGTTCCCTTCTCCCACTCTCCCTCTCCTCTCTTTTTCTATCTCTCTCTCTCTCTCTCACTCTCTCAATCTCTTTTTCTCCATGTATCATTTTAACTCTAACTCTCCTTCTCTCTTTCTCTTTACTTTTCTTGCTCTCTTTCATTCTCTCTTTAGGTCTCTATTTTGTTGCTCTCTCCCTCTCTCTCTCTCTTCTTTCTCTCTACAACCCCTTGCAGTATCCATCACATTCTCCCACTGTTCCCTCCCTTTCTTTCAACTTCATATCTTCTCTCATTTTTCTCTCTCTCAATCTCTTTAGCTCGCTTTATTGCCCTATCTCACTGTCTCTTCTCTTGCTCTCCATTTTCTTTGTGTTTTATTCCTCCCTCTCTTCTCTTTCTCTTGCTTCTATCTCTCTCACACTCCCACTCCATCTCTCTTACTCTTGCTCTATCTTACAATCTCTCTCTATATATATTCTCTCCTCTCACAATACCTCTCTCACTCTCCCTATTTGTTTCACTCCCTCTTTCTAACTTATTATCTCCCTCTCTCCTTCTCTCTTGCTCTTCCCTTTCCTCTTGTTCTTTCTTCCCTTACCTCTCATCTATCTTGATTTCTCTATTGCTCTCTCTTTCTTCCCTCTCTCTTTCTCCTTAATTTCACTCACTTTTACTCCCTCTCCCTCTCTTTCCCACTCTCTCTTTCTGTCTATCCCCCACACACTCTCTCTCTTGCATCCCTCCCCCTAAGTCACTCTTCTCCCTCCCTCTCTCTCTCTCTCTCCATCTCATACCCTCAATATCCCTCTCTCACTTGCTCACTCTTCCTCTCCCTCTCCCTCTCATTCCACTTTTTATTTCTCCCTCTTTTTCTCTAGCTCACTCTCTCTTGTTTCATCTTCCTTTACATGCTCTTCTCATTTTTTTCTTTCTCCCTCTCTCTTTCTCTCATGTTCCCTCTATCTTCAATCTCTCTCACACCCTCCCTCTCTATATTTTTTTACTTTTATTCTCTATCTCTTTTATTCTATCTACTATTACTCTCTCTTCTGCTACTCTCACTCACATACACACACTCTCAATCTCTTTTTCTTTCTCCCTTTCTCCCACTTTTTCTCTCAGTCCCTCTCTTCATCTCTATATCACTCTCACTCTTAATTTGTCCCTCTCTCTTTCTCATTCTCAAATTTTTTCTCCTCCAAATCTCACTTTTATTTCTCTCTTTTCTCTCTCATTCCTTTCACCCTTTCTCTCCAGATATCCCCCACTATCTCTCTCACTTTCCTCCTTCCTTCTTTATGTCTCCATCTTCTCTCTCTCTCTCTCCCTTTCTCTTTTACACACTCTCTCACTCTCTTCCTTACACTCTCTCCCTCTACATTTGCATCTCCCTCACACACTCTCCTTCTCTATGTCTCTTTCTCGATCTCTCTCTCATTCTCTAGCTCTCCTGTCCTTTGTCCCTCCAACTAAGCCTCCCTTGCTCCACTTTTTCTTAGTCTCTTTACTCTCTCTCCTTGTCTCTAACTATCTCTCTGTCTCTGCCTCAATCTTTACCCTTCAATCACTCTCACTCCCTCTCTCTATCTCTCTCTTTCTCAGTCTCTACCTCTCTCTCTCACTCTTTATTCTATCATTCTTCATTCTATTATTCTTTCTCGCTCTCTTGATCTCTTCCGTCACTCTCTCTTCTCCGTTTAATCATTCTTTCTCTCCCCTTTCTCTCACACAAAATCTATCTCTCACTCTCCAAAATTTTTTTCTCTCAATCCTTCTCTCTTCTCTCGATCATTCTTTCTCACTTTCTCTCACACTTCCCTCTCCCCCTCCCTCTCTCTGTGTTCTCAATCCATCCCTTATTATATATATCAATCTTGCTCGCTCCCACACTCTCTCTTTCATTCTCTCACCCTTTATCTCTCTCTTCTCTCCCTCCCTCCTTCCCTCACTCTCTCAATCCCTTCCCACTCTATTAATATAATTTTTCTCTTCCGTCCCCCTCTCTCTTTCCCTCTCTTATGTCCTCTTCTCTCTCTCTCTTTTCCTCTTTCTCTCTAAATCTCTCTCAAACTCTCACACTTGCTCTCTTTATCGGTCTCGCTCACTCCCTTTATTTTTGTCACCCACTCAATCTTTCCCTCTATAGATCTCTCTAATGTTGCTCAATCTTCTCTCATAATCTCACATACTCACACACTCTCACACACTCACACACTCTCACACACTCTCTCACACTCTCTCAATCTCTCTCCTTCTCACCCGCTTTAGCTCTATTTTTCGCTCTTTATCTAACTCACTTTTACCATTTTATTCTCTCTTACTAGCTCTTCTCCCTCTCTCGCTCAATTTTTTTCTCTTCTCTCTATCCCATTCTCTATTATTTTCTCTTATTCTCTCTTTCTCTCTCTTTTCTCTTTTTCTATCTAATACTCTTTTACAATCTCATTTGTTGCTCTCTCTTATCTCTTTTCTCAAATATTTCTTTCACTCTATCCCCCACTCTCTCCTCTCTCTCTCTTGCTTTCATCCTCCCTCCCTCATTCTCTCTCCTTTCCCACCCTTCTTGTCCCTCACTTTATCCTTCTCTGTTTCCCTCTCACACTTGCTCCCACTCTCTCTTAACATTCTTCTATTCTCTCTCACTTTTTACCCCTCACTTAGTCTTCTCAATCTTCCCTTAGTCTCTCTTCTCACTCTATCCCTTTCTCTTACTTTCTCTTTCCTGCACTTTCTTTAAACCCTATCACTACCTCCTTCTATCTCTCTTTCTCACTAATTCTCTCCCTCTCTCCAACTCTATATTCCACCTCTTTTTATCTCTCTCGTGCTCTCTCTTCTATCTCTCTTTTTTGACGCTTCCTTTATCCCTCACTACCTCTCTCTCTCGCTCTCCCTCCCTCTTTCACTCCCTTCGTCCCTCTCTTTCTCCTGCTCTCTATATCTCCCTTTCTCATGCTTCCTCTCTCGCTCTTTCCCACTCTCTCTTTCCTTACTGTCTCTTCTCTTTATTTCTCTCACACTCTCTCCCATTCTCGTTCCCTCTTTCTCTCCCTTCAGTTTCACTCACACACTTACTCTCTCATTCCCTCTCTCTTTCTCGCTCCATGTTCACTCTCTGTCACTTACTCTTTTATTGCTCTCCCTCCTCTCAATTTTTCTCTCCCTCTCTCCCTGCTCTCTTTATTGCTTCCCTACCTCCCTCTCTTTCCTTCTCTCATTCTCTCTTTCACTCTCACACACACTCTCCCCCTCTCTCCCTCTCACTCTCTTCCAATTCATACCCCCTTTCTCTCCCACTAAATCTTATCCTCTATCCCTCTCTACCTCTCTCTCACTCTCTCTATATATCTACCTTCACTCCCTCTCTATCTCACTATCTTCCTCTCTCACTACCACTATCTTCCATCACTCTCATTCCCTCGATCCATATCTCTCTATCTCACTCTCTCCCTCTATCGCTCTTTTGTCCATTTTCTTTATCTCTTTTTCTTTATCTATTGGTGTCTCTCTTTCTTTCTCATACACACACTCTCTCTCTTGCTCTCTTTAATCACTCTCTTTTCACTTTACTCACTCATTCTCTCTAACCATCTGTCACGCTCTTCCTCCCTCCCTCTCTCCTTCTTTAATTTATTCAGTATCTCTATCTCCCTCCCTCTCTCGTTCTCCATAGCTCCCTCTCTCTACCTCTCACTCAATATCATTTGCTCTATCTTTTCTGAGTCTCTCTTCTCTCTCTAATTATGCCTTACCCTCTCTTCCTCCCACTTACTCTTCAGTCCCTATCTTTACTCCTTTTGCTCTCTCTCACACTCTCTAATTCATCTCTTTTCGTTGATTGTTTTCTCTCTTTTACCCCTATCTGTCTCACTATCTTTCTCTTTCTTCTATATCCCTTTGTTATATCTCTTTACTCACTTTTATTCTTACTCTATCTCTCACTCTCTGTCATTCTCCGTCCCTCACACACTCTCTCAATTATTCACATACCTTGCTCTCTTCACTCATATCCATCTCATTATTTCTTGTTGCCTCTCATAAATCACTTTTTGCTCCTTGATCCCTCCCTCTTCAATCCCTTCTTACATATCTTTCTCCCTCTCTCTCTATCTAACTCCTCTCTCTATCTCCTCTTGCACTAACTCATTTACTGCCTCTCCCTCCCTCTCATTTTCTCTATCCTCTCTCTCATCCATCACTCTTGCTCTCTCTTCTCTCACTTCTACTTTTCACTATTTCTCTCTCACTTTCACACTCCATTTCTTTCACACTCGCGCTCATCCTTTCTCTCTCATTCTCTCCCTCTTCTACCCTCCTTCCCACTCTCTCTCTCTTATAAATCTTTCTTGCTCAGTCTCACCCTCTCAGTCCCTCACTCTCTTCAATCGCTATCCTTCTCTCCCTTCACCTCTTGCTTTCTCACCCCTTCCATTACTCTTGCCCTCTATCTCTCTCTTTCTCACTCTCTCTCTTTTTCACTATGTCTCTCACTTTCTGTTATGTTTATCTCTGTTTCTCTCTCTCTCTTACTCTCCTTTCTCTCCCTTCACTCACACTTTATCTTCTTATATCCATCACTCTAGCTCTCTGTCCCTTTCTCTCATTCTCTCTCTCACCCTCTCTTCTCTGTCCTTGTTTATTACTTTCTCTCCTTCCCTTCTCTTTTCCTCCCTCCCTCCTTAGTTTACTTTCTTTCTTTCTCTTTAGCTCCCTCTCTCTTTTCCTCTCTTTTCTCGCTCCATTCTTTCTCTATTTCTCTATTAGTTTATCTCTCTCTCCCTTCCTCACTTCCTCACTCTCTACAACTTCACTCTCATTATTACCCCCTCACTCGCCTCTCTCACCCTCTTACATTCTCTCTCCCTTTTCTGTTATTTTCTCCCTCTCTCACTTTCCTCGCTAAATCTCTCTTGCTCCATCTATCTTTATCACTCTTGCTCCTTTTCTCTTACTCTATTCACACACTCTCTCTATTTAGCTTATCTTTCATTTCTCTCTTTTTTTTTCTTTTGCATTCTCTATTCTCTCTTTCACTTTCTATCACTATCTCGCTTGCACTCTTTATTCTCTGTCAACTTCTCTCTTACTCTTATCACTCTTTCTCTTCATCTATTCCCCCATGCTCTTTCTCTATTTCTCTCACTTCCCTCCTTCCTCTCTCACTCTCTCATGCCCTCTCCCATTTTCCCTTTCTGGCTCTCCCTCTCTCTACCCTTCTCTCGTTATCTCTCTCATACTCTTATTCTCCCTCATTCTCTCTTGTTCACTCTCTCTTTCTCTATCTTCCCTCATTCACGTTCTGTCCCTATTTCTCTCTCACTCTCACTTCCTCCTTCGCTCCCTTCCACTCTCTATTTTACTGTTCGTTTTCTCTTTTTCTCTTTTATTGCACCCTTCTCTAACTCTTTCTCACATGTTTCTCTCTCATTCTCTCTTCTCCTCACTCACAAACAATCCTTCTCTTTGCTCAATCTTTCTCTCCTTATCTCTCAAACACACACTCTCTCTCCAATGTTTATCTCTCTCATTCCCTCTCTCTCTCTTCTCTCTCATTATTTCTCACATTCTCTAGCACTTCTCTCTCTCTTTCTTTGTTCCCTTCGACCTCCCTCTCTATGTCTCATCTATAAAATCTCCTCACTCTCTTGTCTTTACTCTTATTCTCACTCTCTCTCTATCTATCTATATATCTCTCTTTATCTCTCCCTCACTCTCTCATTCATTTTCTCAGTCTCTGTCGGCATATTTTTAGGTTGTGTTGTATTTTGAAAAGGGGTCGCCTACAGAAATTGTCGGCGAATTTTTAATTTAATTTAAATAAATAATTTGAAAAGTAGTATTTGATTTTAAAAATAATTTTTAAATTTGAAGATTTTAAAATATGAAATCAAACCGATCTCACATCCCAAATAGTTTATATAAACGAACACAATACCACAAACCGTGTATCTATCCCGAAGAATAGGTACACTGCTTGACGATGGTGCTCGATTAAATAAACTAGAAGATTTGTGACATCCGTTTGGTCCGCGAACCAATTTTATAAGCCGACAAGTTCCTCGCTTAATATGAAAGCATTAAACAGGGTTTATATTACCTGGGTTCTTTAAAATTCCCTATAAGGGCAAGCCCCTATAGTTAATTACATCTTAAGTGACGGGAATCACCTAAGAAAACACTCGATAATAATCAATAATTCTACTCTCAAGAATTTCAAAGTTAAAGTTTTCAAGGGATTGAATTTTGGAATTTCAACAGGGAATGGATCAAGTTTGGAACATTTTGTTTTGGGAATTCAAAGGAAGAAAGGTAGGAGAAATTACAGATTCGAAGTGAACTTCGGTAATTTCCCGACTATCCTAATGTTTGGCTTGAATTTAGGAATGTCCTAATATTTATTTAATGTTTTGATCTTGCCAATTTTAATTAATTAGGACTTATATTTGTATGGTAAAATCATACAAGTAGCCTTGAAGATATGAGGGTTTATGTCGTATCGGACGACTACCCGGAATCCTAAGACCGGTTAGGGCTTAATTTGCAATGCAAATGCCTAACAAAAGGTTGAGGATTTATGTTGCACTAGGCAAACTACCTCGAAATCCTATGGTTTGGTTATTTAATTCTAAGAAAGTTTTGTTGAAGTAGACTCAGGTTTTGCTGATGACGATGGTCGTGCTGCCCACCATGCTCCGAGCTCCTTGTTGTTGCAGAGGTTTAGTTTTAGAAATCATAAATCAGGAGATGAGAAAAGTGTTTTGGTTTAGAGAAGTCTTAATTTCCAAGTGTTTTTTATGTTTTAATTAAAACAAATCTTAAAGTTGATTATAACGACACCGGTTAAGATCCCACGGTTCCATTTTTCCGGCATCGTTATTTTTATCGGATTCACTTAGTCCAGATGAATTTGCTAAACTCAATCGAATGAGTTCCACACTTTCATTTAGACCGTGGAAATCCCGTTAGCAACACGTAGGTTACATCATCCGAGGTATTACCGATCATCCAACAGGATGTTTTAATTTAGTTGTAATTGTAGTTTTGTGTTCTGTTTGTGATTAAATTTTGAGTTGTTTTATATTTTGAAATGTTGTGGGGTGAATTTTATCTTGCAATGACTTTTAATTTAGTTTTGGTTTCAGTTTTAGGGACTATCCTAAAGGTGTGGGTTTTCATGCAATAGTTTTTTATCATGCAAGAAAAGTAAGTGCGATGCGATTAAATAAATTGCAATAAGGTAAATTGCAATCAAATAAAAGCGTACCTGGAGGGTCTTCCCGTCATCCAAAGCTGCACTTAAAACACAATTAGAATATTTAAGCAAGTTCCTAGGTAAAGCTAAGGGAAGGGTTATGGTTTTCTACCAAGTTCCTAATCCTATAGCTAGTCATTTCCTATGACGTCTAGGTCCTTGTGTTTTGGTTTGAGGACGATTTTCTTCATCAAAGAATAATTAAGTTCAATTGTTCTTATGAGTATACTATCATATTGAGGAAGTGCTTAAGAAGAATCTTAAACATCTTTTCAATATTACTAGAATTGTTTTAAGTCCAAATGAATTTAATCATGCAAATGAATTAATCGTCCAAGAATCCAAGTTTTGTTGTTATCTTGCTCAGTGAACTAGGACATTTGAATATCCTATAAGTGAAGTAACATTTCATTTAACGTTCTATTTAGGAGTTATGATAACCAAAGCTTTCGAGGGCAAATTGGTGCTCAAATGGTTTGTGATTTAGTTTAACTTCAGTTAAAGGGTTTAAATTTGGAATAGTGTTCAAGTTGCTTTATATTTAATTTATTTATGTCTTAGGTGATGTTATTTAATTCAATTTAACTTTAATTTTAATTTAATTTAATTTAATTTGGTTTAGTTTTAATTTTAATTTAATTTTGATTTAATTCAATTTAGTTTGACTTGATGTTAAATTAATTTAGTTTAATTTGATTTAATTTCCTTTAATTTAATTTAATTTGATTTAATTTTAATTTAATTTAATTTAATTTAATTTAATTTAATTTAATTTAATATGTTTTAATTTAATTTAATTTAATTTAATTTAATATTTTTAATTTAATTTAGTTTAATTAAATTTAATTTAATTAATTTATTTAATTTAATTTAATTTATTTATTTAATTTAATTTAATTTACTTAGTTTGTTTGATTTAATTTAATTTAATCTTTAATTTAATTTTATTTTAATTTAATTGAAAATTTAAAAAGAGTTTAATAATTTAACTTTTTAATTTAATTTAATGATTAAGTCCTTTAACATTTTAAAAACTTAAATTTTAATTATCATTTTAATTAAGAATTAAATATTATTGAGATGATTAATTTAGGGATTTTTAAATTAAAGAATAAATCTCTTCCTAATAATATCCCTATTTAATAATTCCAACTTTATTATTCTTCCAAATTTAATCAATTATTTAATTAAGGTTTATTTTAATTATCTTCAAATTGTTTAGTAGGTTTCTACCCTTTAATTATTTGAATTCCAATCATCCAAATCAGATTAAGATCAAATATTTTATTTGTTAATTTTATTAAACCTAAAGTTTTAATTAAGGGTTAAATTTTTTAATTACCATTTTGCCCTTCAAGCTTAATAATTTCATAGCTCACTAAATTGAGCTTAAATGAATTTAAAATTTTTATGTGACTTCACTCATATGTCAATAAAGACATGAGAGGAGAAAATGTGATTTTTCTGTATTTAATGTATTTATATAATTATTTTTGGTGGAAAATAGGAATTTCCAAGGAAAATTTAATAATATGACCAAGGGAAAGTTTCTGTCCTTAAGAAAATTATGGGACATTCCTAATGACCAGAGGACCACTTGGACCAATTTTGGGGATTTTTTGAGTTATATTATTTTTATTATAATTATTTTAAGTTTTAGAGTATTAATTAATTTAAAAATAAAATAAAGGTTGAAAACTAAATTTTATATTTTTTAAAAATCTCTCTGATATCAAGGAAATCAGAGAATCAATTTTTACAATTTTTTTATTTTTCTTTGATTTATTAGAATTATTTTAGTGGAAATGCTAAAAAAATTCATTTTTTAATTTTAAAATTACCTTAGGGCTTTAAAATTTAATATCTTATCATATAGACCTAAGAAAAATATGGGATTTGTTCCTAAGTGATTAAAATTCAAAATGTGACATTTTGGTGAATTTTATTATTTTTGTGATTTTTATTATTTTTTAATTATTAAAATATTAAAATAATATCAAAAAATCAACTTTTTTAGAAAATTGAAATTTTTATTTTCTTAAATTCCCCTGATATCAGAGAGGCTCCAAAACCAATTTGGTGAATTTTTGAAAGGTATTTTGAAAGTTATGAATTTTTAAAGTTTAAAATGGCTAAATGGCTTAATCAACCCATTTAGTAGGGCTAACCAAGTCCAATTGACTTCAAATTTTTATGGTGGGTTCCTCTGATCCTAAAGGTCAGTGGAGAATTAATTTCAAGTCAATTTGATGTATGGTTAGGTCTAATTAATTAAGGACCTATTTTGGGTGTTTAACCCAATTAGGGTTATTTTAAATGAATTAACTCAAAACCTATTTTTCCTAGGGTCCTCTAGTCATAAGAGACATCACCAAATTTTTCTAGAATTTATTTCACAACATGCTAATTATTGGAATTAAAATACTCAAAACAACAACATGAACTTGAAAAATCAATAACTTCTCATAGGGATGGCCTCTGGCTTTGGAAAATTCAGGGAATGTT
>JAKZJZ010001701.1:0-25006 GCA_022702705.1 Papilionanthe hookeriana x Papilionanthe teres | reverse complement strand
TGAGGCACATAAAAGTGAGAGAGAGGGAGGGTTGGATTTAGGACTGAAGGAGAGAGGAGTGAGTGTGAAGAGAGAGTGAAGAGAGAATGAGAGAGAGGACAAGACTTTCTTAGAGAGAGGGAAGGTGGGCGAAAGCGAGGGGGGAGATTTTCTTAGAGAGAGGGAGGGTGAATGTGAGTGAGATATAGGTAAAGAGAAGGATAGAGTGAGAGAAAGGAGTGAAAGAAATGAGTATGTGTGATAAAGAGAAAGAAGATCTTCATAATAAAGAGAGAGAGAGATGAAGAGTACAAGAGTGGTAGGGAGGAGGGAGAATAAGAGAAAGAAAGAGTGAGAGTTGAGAGAGAGAGAGAGAGGAGCAAGAGAAGAAAATGATAAAAGAGAACAGAGAGAGGATCAAGAGAATTTGAGGGCAAGAGAGAGGGAGGGAGGGAGGGAGTTAAGAATGGAAAGAGATAGATATAGATATGAGAAAGAAAAAGAGGTTGAGAGAGAGGAGGTAGAGGGAGAGAAGGAGCTTGAAGGAAAGAGAGAGAAGAGAGAGAGGGATATGCAGAGATAGATAGTGAGTGTTTGAGAGAGATATCGATAGAGATAGGGTGAGGTGGATAGAAAGGGAGGTAGACGAGAGGGAGGGAGGGATGCATGGATTATGGAGAGAAGGAGAGAGGGGGTGCGAGTGAGCAAAAAGAGAAAAGAAAGAGAAGAGAGAGTGAGAGAGATGGCAAGAGTGAGATAAAGAGAGAGAGAGATAATACAATAGACAGGTAGGAAAGGAGAGGGTGAGGGAAGGAGAGAGTGGGCAACAAAGAGGAAAGAGAGGGAGAGGGAAAATGAGAGTGAGATGGAGGTATAGATGAGTAAGTGACAGCAAGAGAGAAAAGAGTAACACAGAGAAATAGAAGAGCACCACAAAAGAGAGCAGAGAGAAAAATTGAGAGAGATTGAGAGAGTTAGTAAAATAGTGTTAGTTGGAGAGAGAGGAATAAATAAATTTAGTATAGGGAGAAAGAGAGCGAGAGAGAGTGTGAGAAAAGCAAAATAGAAGGGAGAGAGGGGGGGAATGGAGAGAGGGAGAAAGAGCGTCAGGAAAAGTAAGAAAGATACAAAAAGAAATAATAAGAGGAGAGAGAGCAAGAGAGTGGTTGCATAAGAGAGAAAGAAGAGAAAAAATTAGAGCAAAAGAAATTGAGATGTGAGAGCGAGAGAGAGATAGAAGCCACATAAAAGGGAGGGAGGGAGAGAGAATGAGATAAAGAAAGAGTGAGAGAGAGGATATAGAGAAGAGAAAGATTAGAGGGAGAGAAGAGAGCTAAGGAGTTGAAGGGTGAGAGAGATGGAAAGAGAGGAAGAGAGAGCGAGAGCGAGAGAGGCAGAGAGTGAGATAGAGATAGTAATGGAAATGGAGAGTATGACATATAGAGAGAGAAAAATAAAATTAGAGAAGGAGATAGAGAGGGAGACTCAGAGAGATGGGGAAGAAGGTGAAAGATGAGTGTGAGGAAGAGCTTGAACGAAAGAGGTAGAAGAGGGAGAGAGGGAGTAATGAAGGCAGATTGAGATTAAGAGAGATATAGATAGATAGAGATGTGAGATACATAGGTAGAGAGAGAAAGAGAGTGTAGAGATGGTTTTAGGTTGGAGGAGAGAAAGGGTATCTAGTGAGAAGTACGGGAAGAGAAAGTGTATGTGTGGGAGAGGGAAAATGGGAGAGAAATAGAGAGATAGAATATACATAATAGAGAGTGAGGAATTCTTCATTCTATCTTCATCTCTATTTCATTCTCTCTACCACTCTATTTCCTTATTCTCTTAGTCTCTCTCTGTCTCGCTCTCTCTCTTCTCACACTCTGATTTCTAGCTCTGTTTGCTCTCTCTTTCTCTTTCTCTCTCACCCTCTCCCTCTACTCTTTCTCCCCCTCTCTCTAATTCTCACACTCTCTTTCTCTTTCTCCATCTCTCTTTCGCTCTCTCTTTCTCTTGTTATTCTATCTCTCTAACTTACTTTCTCCCTATCTCACTCTCCCTCTCCCTCTCCCTATCTCTCCTTTCTCTTTCCTTTTTTCTCTCTCTAGCTCTCATCTCTCTTTCTCTTTTTATCTCTCAGTCTCAGTCTCTCTATTCACTCACTCTCTCTCCGGGCTCTCTCACTATATCTTGTTCTCTTCTCTTTCTCTATCTCTCACCCTCTCTACTCCTATCTCCCCCTCACTCTTACTCTCCAACTCTCTTTCCCTTTATCCATCACACTCTCTATTTCTCTCTTATCTCTCTATTCTCTCTTGCTCTTATTTCTTTCTCACTCTCTTCCTATTTCTCAATAACTTACCTTCTCCCACTCTTCCTCTCCCTCTTCATCCCCCTCCCCCTCCTTTTTTAGCCCTTTCCCTCTCTCCCTCCCTCACTCTCCTTTTTGTATCCCTCAAAATCACAATATTACTCTACACACTTTTTCTCACTCACACTCCCTTACACGATCTCTCTCTCAAATTCTCTCTCCTCTAACTCCTCTACCCCCTATTTCTCTTTCTCGTGCTACTTTCTATCTCTCTGTCCTCTTCTCTCCCATCTTTTATCTATCTTGCTCTCAATCACTATGACAATCTATATCTCATTGTCTCCCACTCTCTCTCTCTCTCTCACTTCTCTCTTTCTATTTTTATCTTTCTCGCTTTCCCCCTCTCTCTGTCTTTATCCCACTTTATCTCTCTCTCTCTTTCTTACCTCTGTTCTCTCACTCTCTTGTGTTCTTTCTTTCTCTCTCAACCTCTCTCTAGTCCTCTCTCTCCCACCCTTGTTCTCTAACTCTCTTTATCTCTCAGTCTCGGTATCTTTCTTCTCTCACTCTCTCTCCTGCCTGTCTCACTCTCTTCTGTCTCTTAATCTTCACTCTCTCTATTTGTCTCACTCTCTCTCTCCCCCTCGTCCACCTTGTGTGCTCCAACTCTTCTTCTCCCCCTCCCGCTCTCCCTCTTCTCTTTTATACTGTAACTCTTCCCTCTCTCCATATATATTCCCCACTTTTGCACTCTCCTTCTCTCGCTCCCTCGCTCTCCCTCCCTTTCTCTCTCTTATTCTCTTAGCTCTATCACTCATGCGCACACTCTCTTCTATCTCTCCTATCTCGTACTCTCTTAATCTCCCTTCCTCCCTCTATCACTCACTCTCTTTTCTATTGATTGTTTATCTCTCTAACCTTTCTTTTGCTCTTCTTTTAGTCCCTCTCATCCTCTCTTGCACTCTCACTCCCTAGTCCTATCTCTTACTCTCACTCTCTCCCTCGCTTACTCATTCTCGCTCTCTTCTGCTCTCTCCTACTCTTTATCTCCTTGTCCCTTGCCTTCTCTCTAGCCCCATCTCATGCTTTCTTTTTTTTCAAACCATTACTCTCTCTTCTCTCACTCTCCCCTTTGGCTAGATCATTCTCTCTCCATCTATCTTGTTGTCTCTGTCTTTCACTCTCTTAGAGCAAGAGTGATAAAGAGGTTAGGCGAAACGAAAGTAGAGTGAGTTGGAGAGAAAGAGTGAGAAAGAGGGGAGAGAGTGAGAGGTAGTGGAGAGATGGACACAAGAGTGTGGGAGAGAGATAGATAGTGGGAGAGATAGAGATAATGATGAAAAGAGATGGTAAAGATTGCAAGAGAAAGGGAGAGTGCTAACAAGAGGGAGTAAGAGAGGAGAGGGCGAGGGAGAGAGAGAGAAATACAAGAGAGTGAGAGTAAAGTGAAAGAGGGAGTGAGAGGGAGGGAAGGGAGAGAGTGGGAGAGGAAGAGAGGGGTGAAAAGTGGGATTAAGGGTTTGAAAAAAAAAGAAAGCATGAGATGGGACTAGAGAGAGGGCAAGAGACAAGGAGATATAGAGTAGGAGAGAGTGGGAGAGAGCGAGAGCGAGGAAGCGAGGGAGAGAGTGAAAGTAAGAGATGGGACCAGGGAGTGAGAGTGCAAGAGAGGATGAGAGAGACTAAAGGATAAGCAAAACAAAGAGCTTGAGAGAAAGAAAAGTAGAGAGAGATAAATGATCAATAGAAGAGAGAGTGAGAGATAGATGGAGGTAGGGAGATTAAGAGAGTGCGAGGAAGGGAGATATAGGAGAGAGTGTGCGACTTAGTATAGAGATAAGAGAGCAAGAGAAAGAAAGGGAGGGAGAGCGAGGGAGCGAGAGAAAGAGAGAATGAAAATGGGGAAGATAGATGGAGAGAGGGAAGAGTTACAATATAAAAGAGAAGAGAGAGAAATTGGAAGGGGAAGAAGAAGAGATAGAGTGCACAAGATGGAGTAGGGAGGGAGAGAGAGAGAGTGAGAAAAAGAGAGAGAGTGAAAAGTAAGAGAGAGAGAGAGAGTGAGAGAAGAGTGATAGGGAGAGAAGGAAAAGAGACGGGAGAGAAAGAAAGATAAAATGGCATTAGAAGATTGAACTAGGGAAAGAAATGAAAAACTACATCAAGTTGGCAGGTAAGCCATTATTATAAAAGACGAAGTATCCAGCCATAATAATATGACTCCTTTATCCTTAGGCTTGAAATAAGATGACAAATCTTTATGACTATTTCTCCTTAGACCCCATGAATTTGCTTGAGTCCACGTGGAACTTGAATTAATTCTTCTCTTGATGTCGTGTCATTGTCATCCATGCTATCATTTGCATCAGCATCAATAGTCTAAATGAAAGAGATATGGAGAGAGAGAGAATGAGAGTGATTTTGAAAGAGTAAAGAAGGGGAGAGTTAAGAAGTAGAGTGTGAGAGAGGGATAGAGAGAGAGAGAATAAAATTTAGAGAGTGAGAGAGAGAAAGATAAAGAGAGACTGTGAGGGTAGAGATAACATGTTTGAGAGAGAGAAAGTAAGAAGAGCGAGAAAGCAAGAGCAGAGAGAGTAGGAAATAGAGTTCAAGAGAGAGGATGGCAGAGAAAGAAGATTGAGAGAGGGAAACTGAGAAAGGAAGGGAAAGAGGTGAATGAGTGAGAGAGATTGAAGGTGGGTGAGTTCGAGGAAGGGGGAGAGTGAGTCAGTGAACATCAAAGGGGGAGAAAGCAAGAGGGTGGAGCTGGAGAGAGCTGGAGGGAGAAAGAGAGGGAAAGAAAGAGTACAAGAGAGAGGGAGGAAGGGTTGGAGAGAATGATTGAGGGAGAAAGAAGTGTGAGAGAATAGAGATGAGAGAGGCGTAGGAAGGTAGATATAGAGAGATATCAAGAAATATAGGGAGAAAGAGATACCAATAGTGGGTATGAGATAAAAAGGGAGAGGGAAGAGGGAGTGAACCAATAAGATAGAAAGAGAGCAAAGAGAGAGGATGTTGTGACAGAGTAAAGGATAAGTGAGACAGTCAAATAGAGAATAAAGAGCTTGAGAAGTAAGAAAGTGAGATTAGGAGGTGAGAGAGAGTGGTAGAGACTGCAAGAGTATGACGAGATTGAAGCGAGAAGTAAGATAGAGACTAAAAGGATGAAAGAGGGATCGAGAAGAGTGAGAGGTGTGTGAGACTAAGTTAGAGTGAAAGTGAGAAAGAGAGGGTAAGGGAGTAAGAGAGAGAGAAGACAGTGTAGGAATATATACAAAATTAAAAGAGGGAGAGAGAGAGAGAGAAAGAAAAGCAAAACAAAAGAGAGAAAGAGAAGGAGAGAAGAGTGAGAGAGAGAGAGGTATAGAGCAAGAGAAAAGTTGTGCAGTTGATTAAGAACAAGATAGAGAGAAAGTGGGAGAGAAAAAAAGAGAGAAAGAGAAAACTGTGTGGGATAGAAGGGGAGAGAATGATACACATAAGAGAGAGTGATCTAGCGAAAGGTGAGAAAGAGAGAAGAGAGAGCAAGAAAGAGAGAGAGAAAGAGGGATAAAGAGAGAGAGAGACTGAGAGAGAGAGGGAAAGCAATAGACATAAAAAAAGAAAGAAGAGTGAGAGATAGGTAGGGAGATTATAAGAGAATTTAGTGGAGGAGAAAGAGAGAGCAAGGGTAAGAAAGATAAAGAGAGTAAGAGAGCGAGAGAGGGAGAGATTAAGAGCTAAAGAGAGAGAATGATGGGGAGAGAGGTGAGAGAAGAGGAGTGAGAAGGTCAGAAAGGGACTTAAAGAGACTGAGAGAAAGAGTCAAAGTGAGAGAGATTGAGGGAAACATAAGGATAGAGAGGGGAAGAGTGAGTCGGAGAAGAGAGAAAGAGAGATAGAGAGAGATAAACATAAAGAAGAGAGAGCATGAGGGGAGTGAGTTAAAGACGTAGAGCAAGTGAGATAGAGGTTGTGATAGAGGAGGGAATAAGAAAATAGAATAGAGGGATGGAGAAAGAGGTTGAGGAAGGGTAGAAGAAATGAGAGTGAGAGAGAGATAGAGAGGTTGAGAGCTAGATAAAAGAACAAGAGAGCAAAACAAAAGAGATGTGGAGAAGGGAATGTGGGAGAGGAGAGAGCGAGAGAGTGAGAGAAAGTGGGAGGGAGATTTAGAGAGAAAGAAGTAGAGAGGTAGAATATAGGAGACAGAAGAATAGAGATGGGAGGGAGAGAGAGTAGGAGAGACAAAGAGGCCAAGAAAGAGGGAGAAGGAGTGAGAAATAAAGCTATAGAGAGACAAAGATAGAGAGAATGATGAAGAAGGGAAGGGAGAGAGATACAGTGATGGAGAAAGAGGGTGTGGGGAGAATAAAGAAAGCAAGAGAGAGAGAGAGAGAGAGAGAGAGAGGAAAGATGTAAGGAGATTGAGAGATAGAGAAGGAGAGAGAGAAGAGATAAAGCGAAGAGAGATTGAGAGAGATGGAACATTAGTGAAAGCCATAGGGAAAGTAAGATAGAAAGATAATAGATAGCTAGAGAAAAGTGAAAAAGAATGAATGAAAGAGAGAGTGATGAACATAGAGAGGGAGTAGGAGACAGAGCAAGTGAGAGAGAAATTATGGGAGCGATTAAGAGTGTGAGAGAAAGAGTGAGATAAAGGGGGAAAGTTAGATATAGGAGGAGAGAGATTGAGGGAGTAGAGAAAGTGAGAGTAGTGAGAGGGAGAGAGAAAAGATATCAAGAGAAATTAAGGAAAAATGAGCTAGCGAGAAATGGAGAATGAGAAATAGAGAGACATAGTGGGATAAAGATTATGAGGGAGGGACATAGGAATGGAGGGATAGAGAGAGCTATAAATGATAGAGAAGGAGAGAGGGAGTGTAAGAGACAGTTGAGAAATTGTGTGAGAAACTCGAGAGAAGAGCGAGAGAGAGAGAGAGAGAGAGAGAGAGAGAGAGAGAGAGAGAGAGTGGGAGAGTTAAAGAGATCTAGAAAAGAGCGAGAGAATTAGAGAATGAGAGAGAAATATTAAGAGAAAAAAGAGAAAGGAAGAGGAGGAAGAGAGAGGTAAGGGAGAGTGGGTAGGAGAGAGAGAGTACAAGAGATAAAATAAAGAAAAGAGTAAGAGGGAGACAATTGAAAGAGCAAGGGAAGGGAGAGACATATATAGAGTTATAGAGAGGACTAGAAAGTGGTTGAAAGAGAGAGATAAAGAGAGCTATAGAAAGAAGAGAGAGAGAGAGAGAATACAAGTGGGGAGAGAAGAGAGATTAATTGCAAGAAAGATTTTGATGGTGAAATCATGAGAAATTGAGAGACATGGATAAGAGCATGAGAGGGGGGAAAGGGAGATAGCGAAGAGGGAGGGGATGGGAGAGAGAAGAAAGAATGAGTAAGAGGGGGCGAGTGAGGGATAGAGTGGGAGGAAGGGAAGGAAAGATGAAGGCCATGAGAAAGGGAGTGAGGGAGGGAGAGAGAGGGAGAGAAAGAAAGAAAGAGAGAGGGCAAAGTAGGAGCAAGAGAAGAGAGGGTGAGAGAAGAGAAAGATGAGAAAAAGAGAAGAGAGAGTGAGATATGCAATTTCGAGAGATTAGAGAGTATGATAAGAAAATGGAAGAGGTAGTGAAGAGTAAGAGTGAGTGTAAGAAAGGCTGAGAGAGCGAGTGACAAAAGATTAAGTATGAGAAAGAGAGAGACTGAGAAAAAGAGAAGAGAAAGTGATATAAGAGAGTGTAGTTGAGTGGGAGAGATAGCGAGACAATGGGAGTGCAATATAGTGCAAGGAGGAAAAGAGAGAAAGATAGAGATAAGAATGGAATATGAAATTGAGAGGGAGAGATAAGAGATGGAGAGAAGGGAGGGGAAAGCATGGTGTCGAGAAAATAGAGTATGAGAGAGGAAGGTTGAGAGAGAGGGAGGTTGGAAGAGAGAGAGAGAGAAGAGAAAGCAAGAGGGAAGAGTGAGGAAGTTGGAGCAAGTGATGGAGCAAGGGAGAGATTGGGAGAGGGAGATAGATGAACAGAGATAAAAGAGGGAGAGATGGAGAGAGAATAGGAGAAAGGTTGATAGTGTGAGAGAGATGAAAAGGGCGAGAGAGGGTAGAGAATAAAGAAAAGAGGAGAGGATAGAGAGAGATAAAGAGAAGGAGACAAGCAAGCGATAGTGCGAGAGAGAGTGAGAGAGAAAGAAAAGTGAGGAAGCAAGGGAGAGCGAAGAGACAAAAGCGAGCGAGAGAAGAGTTGGAGAGGGTGAGAGACGGAGGGACTGAGAGAGAGAAAGCGAAAGTGATAAAAAGTGATAAAGAGAGGGAATGGAGGGAGAGAGAGAAAGAATGGCACGTGTAGAGAGTGAGTAGGAAAAGAACAGAGAGATATGATAGGATGGCAAGAGGGAGGAATGTCTAAGAAAGTGAGATAGAGATGGTAATAGAGTGGGAGGAAGATAACAAAGAAGCGAGAGAGAGATAGAGGTAGAAGGGAGAGATAATGGGAGAAAGGTGAGAAAGAGCAAAGAGGAGAGAGGGAGAGAGCTGGGGAGAGCTAGAAAAAGCAACAGAGGTATAGAAAAGAGAGAGAAAGGGAAAGAAGAGTGAGAGAGTGCGAGAGTGAAGTACGTGGGATCGAGATAGGGTGAGTGAGAGAGAGGGAGTAATAAATTTAAAGGGTGAGAGAGCATAGATGGAAAAAGAGAGGGGCAGAGAGAGATAGAGGGAGAGGGAGGGTAGATATAGAGAGAGCTAGAGGGAGAGTTAGGTAGATTTAGAGAGAGTGGAAGCAAAAAAAAGGAAGAGTTACAAATAGAGAGTGATAGAGAGAGAAAGGTAGAATAAGAAAGATAAGGAAAAAAGAGACTGATAGAGTGGATGACAGAAAGAGTTACATAAAGAAAAGAGAGTGTAAGAGTGTGAGCAGAGGAGCGGGAGAAAGAGTTGTAGAGAGAGGGGATAGAGAGGATGAGAGAGAGGGAAGTGACACCAAGAAGGCAACAAGTAATAGTGAGTGGAGAGAGAGAACGGACAAGAGAGGAATTGAGAGTGACAAAAAGGGAGATATGGAGAGAAATATATATACACAATAAAGAGAGAAACCGATAAGGAGGGAAGGAGAGGGGAGGGAATGATAGAGTAAGGGAGAGGCAGGAAGAGAGGGAAGAAACTGTAAGAAGGTGAGATAAAGAGGGTAAGGGAGTGGGAGGGAGATAGCGAGGAAGCAAGACAGAGAGATGGAGGGAGGGTGGCAAGTGAATAGGAGAAAGAAGGGGATAACAAAAGAAGAGGAAAGAGGGAGAGATTAGGGAGAGGTACAGAAAAGGGAGAGAGAGAGAGAGTGAGAGAGCAAGAAGGTTAGAGAAAGAGAGAGAACAATGAGCAAGAGAAGAGAGGGAGGGAGAGAGGAGAGTAAGATAGAGGGAGGGAGAGATGAGGGTAAGATATAGGGAATAAGTAAGTGGTAGAGAGGTGAGAAAGTAAGAGAGTGCAAGAGATAGAGAGGGAAGGAGAGAGAGAAGAGAATAATAAAGAGTTAGAGGAAAAGGGAGATAGAGATCGAAGAAAGTGTAAGAGAAGATGTGAACTAAAGAGGTGTGAGGAAAGAGAGGGAGGTAGGGGTTGCAAAAGATAGGTAGAGAGAGTAATATAAAGAGTCAAAGTGAGGGAGGTAGTGAGAAAAATAGTAAGATTTAGTGGGGGAAGTGAGATAGAGTAGATAGAGATAAAGAAGAGAGAATTAGAGAAGAATGATCGATGTGAAGAGAGGAGGGAGTAAGAAAGAGGGAGAGAGGGATCAAGAGAATGGGTGAGCGAAGGGACTAGAAGAAATGGGAAAGAGATAGAAAGGGTGAGAGCTAGAAAGAGAGAATAAAAGGTAAGATGAAAATACAATGACATGGAGAAGAGAGTGGGAGAAAAGAGAATTGTGAGAGAGTGATAAAAAGAGGGAGAAAGAGGAGGGGAGATAGTTGGAGAAAGAGAGAAAGAGGTAGAGAGGTGAAAGAAAGGGAGAGGGAAGGATAAAGAAGGGGGGAGGGAGGACGCATAAAAAGGCAAAAAGAGATGGAGAAAAGAATGAGATAAAGTTCGAGAGAGGTATAAAGATAGAGAGAATGAAGAAAGAAGGAGAGAGAATATGTAGGAGTGAGGGTTAGAGAAAGACATGAAGGAGAGAGACAAAGTAAGATTAGAGAGTACGAGCTAAAGAGGGGGAGAGAGAGTGGGTGTAAGAAAGGAGGAAGAGAGAGTGAGAGAGGGGAACACGAAGGAGAGACTGAGTAAGAGAGAGATAAAAGTGAGAGAAGGAAGGAGAGCATCAGGGATAACGATAGAGAGAGAGGGAAATTGAGAGAATAAGAGAGAGAAGAGCAGGAGAGAAGAGTGAGGAGAAAGCAAGAGAGAGCATCAGATAGAGAGTCAGTGAGAAGGATAACAAAGGAGTGAGATAGAGAGGTAGAGAGATAACAAGGTAGATTGGAAGAATGAGAGAATGAGAGTGATAGGGGAGAAGTAAGAGAGAACAAAAAGAGAATATGAAAAAGATAGAGAGCAAATATCAGCTACAAAGACTGAAAAGAGAGAGAATGAGAAAGAGTGTGTGTCAATGAATATGAGAATGAATAAAAGGTTGGAAAATAAGGAAAACGAGAGAGAGAGAGAGAGAGAGAGAGAGAGAAATGAGAGATATATAGAGGTGAAGAAAGAAAGAGATAGAGTTGAGCAGATGAGAGATGGAGAAAGATGGATGAGCAGTGAGACAAAGGGAAAGAGAGAGGAAGAGAAAGAGAAAAGTGATAAGGAATGAGTGAGAGAGATTGAGAATGACGTAGCTAGAGGGCGATAGAGATGTAGAGGGAGAGAGATAGAGAAAAGAGTGAGGTAGAGAGAGTAACTGAGAGACTGAGAGTGAAATTATGAGAGATATTGAGAGTGAGATAGAGTAGAAGAGAGGGGAGAAGGAGGGGGAGAGGTAATGATGAAAGGGAGAGAGAGGGAGATAAAAAGTGAAGGATTGAAAGAGAGCAAGGGAATGATGAGAGAGAAAGAGAGGAGAAGAGAGTGAGAAAGCTAGAGGGATATGGTGGAATGAGAGGAAGAAGAGAGAGGGAGGCAAAGAGAAAATAAAAGAGAGAGATAGAGAGAATGTGTGAGACAGCGAGATAGGGAAGATAAAGAGAAGGAGAAGAGAGAGAGTCAGAGAGATAGAACAAGATATGGAAAGAGAGAGAGAGAGAGGGTAAGAGAGGAGAGTGAGCAAGAGAGTGTGTTTGAAATATAGAGAGAGCTAAAGAGATAGAGTGAAAGAGAAATAGGGGATAGAGGGAGGGAAGGAAACAGAGATATACATATTTGAGTGATAATTGAGACAGAGATGGTGAAGGTGTGAGAGAGGGTGCAAGAGTGATTGTGAGGAAGTAGAAAAAGAGAGGGAGGGAGAGTGATAGGGGCATGAAAGAGAACGAGGGAGGAGGGGGAGGGGGATTGGGAGGGGGAGAGAATGTGTTTGAGAGTGTGACAGAGAACAAGTGAGAGAACAAAGAGATAAAGAGAGATAAAGAGCGAAAGTGAGAGTGAGATAGATATAAAGAATGAGGGAGAGTTAGAGAGCATAATAAATGAGGAGAAATTAGTAATGAGAGAATAGAGTGTGGGAGAACATAACAGAGCGAGAGAAATATCAAAAAAAAAAGAGTTCGAGAAGAGAGATTTCAAGAACGTAGAGAGGATGACTAAGAGAGTGTGGGAAATAGACAGAGAGATAATGAGAAAATGAGAGAGATGGAGAGGGTGAGAGGGATGGAAAGAGAGGGAGAGAGATAGAGAGAAAAAGGGAGAGATAGAGATATAGAATGATGATTGATAGAGTGTGAGAGAGAATGAGAGTAAGAGCAAGAGAGAGATAAAAAGGGGTGAGAAAGATGGACAAGAGTGAGCAAGAGAAAGAGAGGTATAAAAAAGTGATTAAAATAAAGAGAGACTGAGAGAGGGTAAGAAAAGAGAGAATGAGAGATATTGAGCTTGACAGAGAGGACGCTAGGGAGAGGGAGTGAGAAGGAGAAGGAGTAAGTTAGAGGGTGTGTGAGATAGAGAGCTAGATAAAAAAGGAGGAGATGGAGAGAGAGGGAGATGGAGGGAGTGAAATATAGGGAGTGAAAATGAAGAAAGTGATAAGGAAGGTGTGCCTGTGAGAGAGAGTGAAAGAGAGAATAGAAAGAAAGAACAAGAGGATAAGTAGATATAGAAGAGAGTGTGACAGAGCAAGAGAGAGAGACAGAGAGAGTAAGAGAGAGAGGAGAAAGAGAAGCAGAGAGTAAGCGAGAGAAAGGAGAAAGAGGGAGACAGAGATGGAAGATAGTAAGAAAGATGGAAGAAAGGTGAGAGTAAGATAGAGGAGAGATATTATAGAACACGAGAAGAAGTAACAAGAAAGGAAAATAGAGGAAGAGTGAGAGAGTAGGAAATGATGAGAGAGCGAATGATAGAAAAGTGAGTTAAAAACAACTACTGAAAAGAGAGAGGAGGTGATAGAAGAGAGCTCTATTGAACTTGAGAGATAGAGAGACAAATAGCATGAAACATAAAGCAAAAGAGAGAGACAGGGTGGAAAGATGGTAAGAGAGACAAGAGGGGAAGAGAGGGCTGGACTGAGGGAGAGACAGAGAGATGAGTAAGAGGAAGAGATGGAAAGAGGGTGACAGATACAAGAGAGGGATGGATGGAGGGAGAGATAGTGTAAGAGGTCAAGAGAGAGGGAGAGAGGTGAGAGAGATGAGAGAGAGAAGCAGATAGTACATGAGCGACAGAGAGAGAGGGAGAAAGATAATGGGAGAGATATTATAGATCATGAGATGATATACCAAGAAAAGAAAAGGGAGGAAGAGTGAGAGCAAGAATAGAATATGATGAGTGAGTAAAAGTGAGTGAGAGAGACAGCTACTGAAAAGAGAGAAGATAGTAATAGAAGAGAGACCTAATGACCTTGAGAGATAGAGGGACAAGTAGCAAAAGTGGAAGAGAGATAGATAGAGTGAGACAAACAGAAAAAGGGTGAGAGGGACAAGGAAAAGAGGGAAGGAATAGAGCAATATATTATCTCAACATTTCCCACTCTCACTCTCACTCTTCCTCTCTTTTCCTTTATTTTAATATCTTCTCATACTCTATTATATCTCTCCTTCTATCTTTCTCCCTCTCTCTCTTGCATCTTTCTCGCTAACTTGAATCTCTCTCTCCCTCTTTCTGTTTATAGCTCACGTACTCTCTGCTTCTCTCTCTCTCTTCCCTCTCACCTCTCTCTCCCTCTCTCTTGATCTCTTACACTCTTTAATGTGCATAAAATCAAGATAGGACTGTGGGGATTACTGTTCTAATTAGAAAACCTGTGTGTTAAACTAAAACTGGAAGGAATTGATGGAAATTCATATGAGATGCATGAAAAACACAAGAAAATTATCCCAAAGCTGGATCAAACTGAACTAAAGGTAGAACCTGGCAGTAAAATGGATGGATGGAGATAAACCTTGAGCCAATGCTCAACGCAAAAAAGAACTTTGGTATAAGACCTTCACCCTAAGCTTGACGTGAGAAAAGAACCTTGGTACAATAGTAGACGCCACAAATGGGGTGGAAATCCGCTTGATAAGTCAGGAAAGAACTCCTTGAGCGATGGTCAAGAGTTCAGCTGAATCCTCAGGAAACCGTGGGAAACAACCCAAAAGCAAGTTTTTGCCAAAATCCAATGTCTTTTTTCTCATTTGAAGTAAGGCCTATATTTAGGCTAAAGCTTACAAGTAAGAAAGAGAAGATAAAATATCTTCTAGAACAAATAAGAAACTACATCAAGTTGGCATGCAAGGTATTATTAAACTGCAATAAAAAGATGAAATATCCAGTCATAATAATATGACTCATCTATCCTTGGGCTTTGATTAAGTTGACAAATGCTCATGGCTCTTTCTTCTTAAACCCCCATGTATGGCTTGAGTCCAAGCCTCCTAGACTAATCCATTGAGAGCTTCTTTCATCCTCCCTCTATCCATCTCTCCTTTTTATAATTTTCTATGTCTCTCCCTCCATCCTTCCGTCTGTTGCTCTCTTGTCTCCCTCATCCTCTCTTCATTCTGTCTCCCTCTTTCTCGATCTCTCTTCCTCTTTTGATTTATGTTTCATGCTATTTGTCTCTCTATCTTTCAAGCTCAGTAGGTCACTTCTATTACTCTCTTCTCTCATTATAGTAGCTGTCTCTCTCACTCACTTTTCTAGCACACTCTCTCTCATAATTTTCTACTATCACTCTCACTCTTCCTCCCTTTTTCCCTTCTTGCTAAATTTTTTTATGCTCTATAATATATCAAATTCTAATTTTCTCTCTCTCTCTCTCTCTTGCATTTTTCCTTCTATCTTGCATCTCTCTCCCTCTTTCTCTCTGACGTTCACGTACTCATTGGTTCTCTCTATACTTCTCTCACCTCTCTCCATCTCTCAATCTCTTACACTCTCTCTGTCTCTCTTGCACCTCACTCTCTCTCCCACTCAAGCATAATGAAGAGCTAGAGATAAATTGAGATAGAGAGAGATGAAAGATTAAAAAAAGACAGTGAAAGATTAAGAGTGGAAGAGATTAATTGAGGAAGTTGGAGAGAGAGAGGGAAAGTGAGAGCGAGAAAGGAGTGTGAGAAAGAGAGGGATAGAGAGGGAGGGAATGAGCAAGAGAGGGAGAGAGGGTAAATGAGGGAGAGATAGATATAAGGAGAGATTAAGATAGGGTGATAGAAGAAAGGGAGGTAGAGGGTGAGAAAGAGAGCTAGAGAGTGAGAGAAAGAGTCAAAGAGAAAGAAATAGTGAGAGAAAGAGAGAAATAAGTGTGGGAGAGTGAGATAGAGAAGAGAGTGAGATATAAAATATAGAGGGTAAGAGAAGTGTGAGTGATACAGAGAGAAAGATTGTAAGAGAGAGGGAGAGATTTAGGTAGAGGGAGAGTGGGATGGAGAGGGAGGAAGAGGAGGGGAGGACGAAATGGGAGAAAGATAGAGAGGGTGAGAGCTAGAGGAGTAGAAGAAGATAGAGTGAATGAAGCATATAAATGGAGAAGAGATAATGGGAGAGAAGAGAGAGGAGATAGTGAGAGAAAGAGGGATGAAGAGGAGGGGAGGACGAAATGGGAGAAAGATAGAGAGGGTGAGAGCTAGAGGAGTAGAAGAAGATAGAGTGAATGAAGCATATAAATGGAGAAGAGATAATGGGAGAGAAGAGAGAGGAGAGAGGGAAGAGGGAGAGATAGATGCGTTAGAAGGATAAAGGGATAAAGAAGGAGGGAGAAGTGTGGGAGAGAGAATAAGCCAAAGAGAAAGGGAGAAAGGAGGTAGCGATAAAGTTAGAGAGAGGAAATGAGAGAAGAGAGTGTGAGGGATAGAGTATGTGAGAGAGATGGTACAAAAAGAGTGTGTGTATGCATGATGGAGAGGAAGAGAGAGTGAGAGAGGGAGAGAGAGGGAAAGATGAAGGAGATATAATGAGAGAGAGTGATAGAAAGAGAGAGGGAGGGGAATGGATGAATAAGGATAGAGTGAGAGGGGAAATAAAGAGAGCTAGGGGAAGTAGAGAGGGAGAGGAGAGAAGAGAGAAGAGAGAGTGAGTGAGGGAACACAAGGGGGACAGATAGAGAGGTTGTTAGATATCAAGATAAAAATGGGGTGAAAGGGAGAGTGAGAGAGAGTAACAGAGAGTAACAGAGAGGGAACAAAAAAAGAGAAAAGTGAAAGAAATGAGAGAGAGATAATAGTAGTGAGAGAGGGCAAGAGAAAGAGCGAGAGAGAGAATGTGGGTAAATATCAATAGAGAAACAGAAAGTGGGAGAATAGAAAGTGAGTGAGGGAGGAGTGAGATAAAGGCATAAAGAGCTAGAGAAGAAGTGACAAGAAAGAGAGATATATAGAGGAGGAGAGAGAGATGAAGGAGCAAGTAAAGAGAGATTGAGAAAGGTGGAATGGAAGCGAGAGAGAGAAGAGAACGAGAGAAGAGAAAAAATGGAAAGAGAAATATAGGAAGATGTTTAGAGAGAGGGCGATCGAGATGGAGAGGGAGAAAGATAGATGAGAAGAGTGAGGTAGAGAGCTAATGAGGGGGCGAGAGAGAAATTATGGGAGAGATTGAGAGCAAGAGAGTGGGAGAGAGGGACAAAGAGAGGGATTTGAGGTAAAGGAGAGAGGGAGAAAAATCAAAATAACAAGAGAATTTTAGGAAGAGTGAGCCATGGAGAAAAGTTGAATGAGAGAGAGAGATATAGTGAGATAAAGATTGTGAGGGAGAGATAAGTAAGAGTGTGTGTGAGGCATAAAAAGAGGGAGTGGGAGGGAGAAACAGAGATGGAGGAAGGAAAATGTAGGGGGGAGAAATAGAGAGTGTGTGCGTGTGAGACAGACAGAAAGTAAGAGGAAAGAGAGAAATAAAGAGGAATGAAAGTAAGGAAGCAAGAGAGGGAGGGAATGAGAGAACACGAGAGTGGGAGATACGGGGTAAGAGAGAAGAGGAGAGAAAACGTGAGAGTAGTTGAGCAAGAGAGAGAGGGAGGAGAAGAAGGAGAAAGAGAGAAACGAGAGGAAGGGGAGAAGGGGAGAGAGAGGGAGCGAGGGAGAGAAACATAAAGAGAGACGAGCGACGTGAAAAGAGAGAGGGGACTATAGAGATGGAGAGGGGGATAGAATGAGCAAGCGAGGAGCGATAGATGAATAATGTGAGAGATTGAGAGCTGGAGAGAGAGAGAGGCAGAGATGGAGAGATGGAGGGGGAGAGTGAGATAAATGATGAAGAGAGAGATTGAGATAAAGGGAGAGAAGGAATAAGAGCAAGAGAAATTGAGGAGTGAGCTAGGAGAAATGTAGAATGAGAGAGAGGGAGATGTAGTGAGATAGAGATTATGAGGGAGAGACATGGAAAGGAGAGAGAGTGAGCTAGAGATGGAGGAGTGAGGAGGGGACGCTGAGAAAGTATTTGTGTGTGTGAGAGAGAGGCAGTGAGAGAGAACAATAGTCAGAGATATTGCAAAGAGAGAGAGAATGAAAGAAAGAATAAAAAAGAAATAATGAGAGAAAATGGGAGTAAAAAGAGATAAAATAGATAAAGGAGAGGGAGAAAAAGGAGAGATAGATACAAAAAGAGAGACAGAGATTGCAATCCCAAAGAGGGAGAGGGAGAGAGAAAGGGATAGGGAGAGGAAGAAGGAGATAAACTGGTAAAAAAAGTTAGATTGAGATATATAGAGAAATAAGAGTTAGAGAGAAATAACAAGAGAAGATAGAGAAAATATTAATTATAAGAGATTTTGGGAGGGAGAGTGAGAAAGCAAAAGAGAGGTAGAGAGATAGAGAAGACCAGAAGAGGGAGTGGAGATAGAGAAGGAGGGGAGAGAGAGATAAGAGAGTGAGAAAAAGAGGGAGAGTGAGCTATAAAGTGAGGGTGAGTGAGGGGATGTGTGATAGAGAGGGGAACGATATAGTGGGCGAGCAAGAGATAGAGGAAATGTGAGAGAGAAAGATGTGGGATAGAGCAAGAGATAGATAACATGAGTCAGAGATAGAAAATGAGAGTGTTAGTGTTTGTGAGAGAGACTCACAATGAGAGAGACAGAGAAAGTGTGAGATTAAAATGAAGAGGTGGGAGAGAGGGGGAGAGGGAAAAGAACAAGGGAGAGAGCAAGAGAGATAGAAGAGATAAAGAGAGGGAGAGAGAGTTTGTGAGCAACATAGAGGTAACAAGAGTGAGAGGGAGGGGTTAGAGAAGGAAGTGCGAAAGAGTGTGAAAGATAGGGAAAGAAGTGTGAGAGAGAAAGGGAGAGAGATGAAATAGAGAGAATAAGTGAAAGATGGAGAGAGTGAGAGATAGGAAGAGTGAAGAGAGAGGGAGAGTTACATTGAGATTGCTAGGGAAAAACATATAGAGGGAGAGAGAGTGAGCGCATGATTAAAAGAGTGTGAGAAAGAGTTGGAGGGTTGTAGAGTGTGAGAGAAAATTAGAGAGTGGAGGGAAAATATAGACTAAAATAAATAGAAAGGGAGGGAGTGAGAGAGTGAGAGTGAGAGTGAGTGAGGGAGCAAGAGTGAGGGACAGAGAAAGATTGATAGAGAGAGGGAGGGAGGGAGAGAAAGACACAGAGTAGGAGAGAGAATAAGATAGAGAAGGAGAGAAAGAGGAAGGTATATAGAGAATGAAAGATATCATGATGTTGATAAAGCGATAGATGTTAAAGGAAGAGAGAGAATTACGAGCAAGGTAATATAGAGTGAGAGCGAGTGTAAAGAAGAGAAAAAAGGAAAGAGAGATAAGGATACAGGGAGGGCAAAATGAAGGGTGGAACACACCAAGACAAGGGAGATTAAGAAAAGAGTTGGAGGGAGTGGGGGGAAGAGAGAGGTATAGAAACAGAGAGTGAGAAAAGAGTAATATAAAAAATAGAGTGAGAGGAGAGAAGAGAGAGGGAGAGTGATCAAAAGTGCTCGAGGGGGATGGGAGCATGAGAGAGTGAGACAGAAGAGAAAGAGATGGAGAGACATAACAAGAGGGAAGAGAAAGCTAGAGAAGACAAAGAATACACAAATAAGGTAAATTAAGTGAATAAAAAGATAGTGGGAGAATGATAAAAAGGGTGAAATATATATACTAAAGAGAAAGATGGAAGGAGAGAATGAAAGGGATAGAGAAAGAGAGAGGAAGAAAGGGAAAGAGAAAAATATGAAGAGAGGAATAGAGAGATAGGTGAGAGGGCGAAAGAGATTGAGTGAGGGAGAGAGATTTAGTGAGCGATGGAGGAGAGGGAGAGAGAGAGAGAGCAAGTATGCGAAAGGGGAGAAAGAGAGGGAGCTAGATTGAGTAAGATAATTAAAGAAAGAAGCGCTAGAGAGACGTAGAGAAAATGGAGTGATAAAATGAGAGAGTGGGGGACGGAGGGAGAAAAAGAGAGAAAAATGTGTGAGGGATATAGAGTGAATGAGAGGAGAAAAAAGATAGAGTAAGAGAAAGAAGAGAGACATAGAGAGATAAAGGGAGGCGATGAGTGAGAAAATGAGAAGGGAGAGCAAAAGAAGAGAGAGAAAGAGATAGTGTGTGTGAGAGATAGTAGACCTAGAGAGGAGAGAGAGGAGAGAGAGAAGAGAGAGTGTAAGATAGGGAAGGATAGACATAGAGACAAGAGAGAGCAATAGAAGAGAGCTAGAGAAAAAGAGAGAGAAGAGATGGAGAGAGATTGAGAGAGGGAGAGAGGAACAGTGAGAGAAATATAGAGAGAGAAAATAAAATAGAAATTGTAAGAGAGAGAGAGGGAGAAAAGTGGTGAAGGGGTAAGTGAGATGGAAGGAGAAGAGGGAGAGAGAAAATGAGAGAAAAAATAATGTGGGAAAGAAAGAGGGATAAAGGGAGAGAGATTGCAAGAGAGAGAGGCAGGGAGAGAGCGAGGGAGGGGGATTGGGAGAGGGCGAGAGATGGAGGGATGGAAAAAGCAAGACAGGTGGAGAGACAACAAGAGAGACGGAGAGAGATTGAATGTGTATGTTTAAGAGAGTGAGAGATATAGAGAGAAAGAGATAGAATGACGATTAAGATAGTGAGATAAAGAGAGAGAAGTGTGAGTGAGATTTAGCAAGAGTGAGAAAGCTGAGAGGGAGATAATAGAGAGCAAGAGAGAGGCAAGGGTAACGAGAGAAAATAGAGTGGGAAGTGGAGGGATAGAAAAGATGGAGAGGAGGTAAAGAGGCGAAAGTGAGGAGAGAGAGCAAAAGAGTAAGGGAAGAGAGAGGCAAAAGAGAAAAGGGAGAAGAGAAAATTAAAGAAGAGAGATTGAGAAAGAAAGAGAGTGAAATAGAGAGAGAGAGAGAGGAGGGAGAAAATGAAGGAGAGCGAGCATGAGAGAGATAGTGAAAGAGAGGGAGAGGGAGAGAGTGAGATTGGAAGAGAGAATGATAGGGATAGAGAATAGGAAGAGTGAGGGAGAAAGAGAGAATAGAAAGAGTGAGACAGAAGAGAGAGATAAGAGAGGAAGAAGAAAAAGATATAGAGAGTGAGATAAGTGAGAAAAAGAAAGAGACTAAGAGAGGGTGTGAGGGGAAGAGAGAGGGTGAGAGATAGTAAGGAGGTAAGAGTAGGGAAAGAGAAGAGAAAGAAATAATAAAAAGAGGAGAAAGATAAGAAAGAGAGAGGAGAGTGATGAAGGGAGTTATGAGAGAAAGCAAGTGAGACCAAGTTAGATGAAAGAGGGAAGAAAATGAGAGATACGAGAGAGAGTAAGGAGAAGGTAAGAGTAAGTAAATAAGACATAATAAGAAAGAAAGAGGTAAGAAGGGAGTGATGGAGGTGAGGGAGAGGGAGAAAGGGTGGGAGTTTGAGAGGGATAGAGCGATAGAGAGAGTAGATGGAGGTGGAGAGAGTGAGAGAGTGAAAAGCATGAGAAAGACAGAGAGAAGGAAAAGAATGAGAAATAGAGAGAAGAGATCCATGAGAGAGCTAAAGAAAAAGAGTGAGATGGAGGGAGAGAGTGAAAGATGATGCGACTGAGAGAGAGAGGGATGAAACCATGTCTGAGAGTTAGGGAGAGGGAAAGCGAGGGGGAAGTATGAGAAAGAGAAGGACGGAGGGTTTCAGAGAGAGAAAGGGAAGGACTAAGGGAGGGTAAGAGAGATGTTGTGACGGAAAGAGGCCAAGAAAGAGAAGTGTGAGAGAGAGAAGAGAATGAAAAGATTGAGGAAGAAGAAGATAGAATGAGTGAGAGAGTAGGTTAGAGATAGAGTGAATGAGTTGGAGAAAGGGAGAGAGTGAGAGAGAGAGTTTGAGGGTGGGAGAGGGAGAGAGAAACAAGAGAAGAGAGGGATGGAGTGGGAGGCAAAGAGTGGGAGTGAGGGAGATAAATAGAGTGAAGGAGAGACAAATAGAAAAAGAAGGGAGAGTGAGTGAGCGGCGAAAATAGAAAGAGTGAGGGATAAAGTTAGAGAATGAGATAAAGATTATGATGGAGAGAGAGGGAGAATTTGAGGTCACAGGAACAAGGAAAAAATGGAGGGGGAGAAGAAGAGAATGTGGAGTGTGATAGAAAGTGAGAGAGAAAAACAAAACAATACAGATATTGCAAGGAAGATAGAGATGGTCAGGAAGACATAAAGAGGGAGAGCGAGTGTAGCAGGGGTTGGGGGAAATGGATCAAGATGGAGGAATGGAGGAAAAAAAGAGAGGGAGAGGTAACAACATTTAGGGAGAGAGATATAATGTGTGAGAGAAAGAGAGAATGAGAGAGAGAGAAAGAGTGACAAAGGGAGGGAGAGAGAGAGAGAGAAAGTTATGGAGGGAGGCTATGAGAGAGACTAGAAAATGAGGGGAGGTAAAGAAGAGTGAGAGAAATTTAGATAAATGAGAGAGAGAGTAAAGGGAGTAACAAGACAAAGAGCAAAAGTGTTAGGGATAGTAAGGGAGAGAGAAAGATTGAGAGAGAATGAGAAAACGATTGTTAGTGAGTGAGCATGATAGAGGGAGAAGGAGATAGAGGGAGAGGGGGGCAGACATTGAGAGAGCTAGAGGAAGAGGTGGATATATTTAAAGAGAGTGGAAGAGAAAAGGAAGAGTTACAAAGACAGAGAGTGATAGAGATAGAACGGAGAGAGAGAGAGAGAAAGGTAGATATGGAGAGATAAGGAGAAATGGAGACTGCTGAAGGGAATGAGAGAATGAGGTACATAAATTTAAAGAGAGAGAAGAAGAGTGAGATTGGGGTAGAGGGAGAAAGAGCCGTAGAGAGAGCGAGAAAATGTTGAGGATGAAGAAAAACTTGGATAAATCCTCAGCCTCCTTACCTTTCTTTCTCTCCCTCTCCTCTTCCTCTTCACTCTTATCTTCCCTCTCATCCCCTCTCTCCCTCACTTTGTCCATCCCTTCCCTCTCTCTGCATCACTCTATCTCTCTCCTCTATCTCGCTCACTCGCTCTCTCGCTCTCTCGCTACCTTGACTCTCTTGCCATCTCTCTCTTCTCTAACACTAAGCTCTCTTTTCTTCCTTTTCTCAATTTCTCTCTCCTCTCCCACGTACTCTCTTGCTCGCTCCCTCACCATATCTCTCTCTATCTATTTCTTTTGCTCTTTCTTTCTCTTTCTCTATACTTCTGTCTCTCTCTTCCTCCAACCCTCCCCTCTCTCAGTCTCTCTCATTTTCATTTTTATTTATTTCTCCTTTTCCCCCTTTCTGTCTATCCTTCTCTCTCTCCTTTCCCTTTCTCTCCCTCTCTCCTCACACTTCCTCACTTCTTATACTTATCTCTATCTCCTTCTTTCTCTCGCTCTCCCTTCTTCTCTCTCCCTCTCGCCCTCTCTTTTTCTCTATCACTGTCTTGTCCACTCTTTTATTCTTATCCTCTCTCCTCCCACTATCACTCTCTCTTATCTATGTCTCTCTATCACTTTTAATCTTCTCACACTTCTCACTCTTCTCTCTTTCTCTTTTCACACACATTCTCTTACTCACACCTTTCTTATCTATATCTCCAATTCTAATCCCCCCTTTCTCTCTTCCTCTCTCCCTCTCTCTCTTACTATCTCCAATTTTCACACACTCTCCCTTGTTCTCTATTCATTTTTCTTGTGCTCTCTTTCTTGCTCTATCCCCACTCTTCTCATGTTCTATCTGAAAAAATTATCTCTATCACTTTCTCCCTCTTTCTCTCTATCGTTCACGTACTCTCTGCTTCTCTCTCTCGCCTAACTCTCATCTCTCTCTCTCTCTTTCTCTCTCTCTCTCGATCACTTAAACTCTCTCTCCATCTCGCTCTAGCTCTCTCACTCTCTCTCACACGCGCACATTCTATATCTCTATCTTCATTTCCCCTCCCAATATTTCCCTCCCTGCATCTCTATCTCTCCCTTGCTCTCCCCTATCTCACACACCCTCTCACTTGGTCTATCTTCACCACACTCCCTCCCCCTAACACTCTCTCTGCCTAGCTCAATTCTCCTACTCTCTCTTCTTTTACCCCCTCTCAGTCTCTATCTATTTTCATCTCTATTTTTTTCTATCTCTCTCTCTCTCACTCACTCTTCTCTATCTTTCTCCCTCTTTCTATCTATCTCTCCCTTACTCTCATTCTCTCTGTCTCTCCCAATCTCTTTGTTGAACTCCTCGCTCTTCATTTCTTTCTCCCTTCTCTCTTTCTCTCGCATTATGTCTATTTTCTCTACCTCTTCTCCCCTTTTCTTTTTGGTCTATCTCTCCATACTTATGCTCCTATTATGCAGCTCTCTCTCCCTCTTACTCTTCTCTCTCTCTTGCCCTCACTATCACTCTATATCAATCCATCTATCTCTCTCAATCTCTCTCTTTTTCTCAATCTCTCTCCCTCTCTTTCCATCCCTCCCACCCTCTTCCTCTCTCTCATTTTCTCATTACCTCTCCCTTCTTCTCTCATTCCCTCCCTCTATTTCTCTCTTTTTTCTCTCCCTCCTATCGTTCTCTCTCACAGTATTTACTTATCCAATCACCTTCTTCATCTGTTTCCCTCTCTCTTCTCTCTATCTCTTATTCACCTCCTTTCTCTCTTACTTCCTCTACATCTCTCAATCTCTCTCTCTCTTCCTCTCACATCCACTACTTCACTTCATCTCTCTCCCTTATTCTCCCTCTCGATTTGTCTCTTACACAGTCTCTTGTTCACTCAAATCTCTCTCACCCTTTCTCTCACTCGCCCTCTGTCTTTCTCTTTTTTTCTGTTTGAAGATAGAGCTAGGGATAGTGTAAGAGAGAGTTATATGAAGATAGATAGAGAGAGATATATAAGAGAGAAGAAGAGGGGGAGGTGAGAGACAGAAGAGAGAGTGAGATAGAGGGATGGAGAGACAAGAGGGATCGAGAGAGAGAGCATAATAATAGAGAGAGAAAGATAGAAAAGAGGTTGGAAGAGTGAGCGTTGACAAATAGAATAGAGAGAAAGATAAGTGATGGTAAGAGATATTGTAAGAGAGAATGTAAGAGAGAAGAGGAAGAGGGTTTGAGAGAGGGAAGGATAGACAAGGTGAAAGGAGTGAAAAGTTTGAGAGGGAAAGAGGCAGTGAGAGAGAAGGAGAGATGGGGAGAGAGAAAAAGAAGACAAAGTGAGAGAAGGAGAAAAGTGGGAAGAGAGCGATGGATGGAGGGAGAGGGATGAAGATAAAGAAAAAATGACAGTGACGAGGGAGTAAGAGAAGAGAGGAAGTGAGAGAAGTAAGAGATGAGAAAGAGAGAAGAGAGGGCAATATATGCAAGAGAGAGATCGAAGAGTATAAAGGAAGTGTGGGAGCAAGAAGGAAGTGATGAAAGAAAGAGCTTTTGACTGGGAGAGATGGAGAAATAAGGAGAGCAAAACATAGAGTAAGAGAAGAAGAGAGATAGAAAAAGAATAGATAAGAGTGGCAAGAGGGAGAGAGAGAAAAGAGAAGAAGGGAGAGATAAAATATGGAGCACTAGAGATAAAGATAGAGGGTATATGTGAGAGCAAGAAAGAGAGGAAGGTTAGATGTGTGAGAAAGAAAAGAGAGAGCAAGAGGTGAGGGAGTGGGAGAGAGGTAGATAGTGAGAAATAGAGCTGAGGGATAAATATAGAGATGTTAGAGTGTATGAGAGAAAGGGAGAGAGAGAAGTAATAAAGATAGAGAGGGAGAGAGTGGGAGAGAGAAAGAGAGAGAAGGGTAGAGCAGAGAAGAGAGAGATGAGAGCAAGAGAGGAGCATGAGAGATGGAGAGAGAGGAAGGAAAGGGAGAGA